>JARHVA010003759.1:597500-685000 GCA_037957365.1 Torreya grandis
GTTGAAAACTTCCACCTAGATGATGGTTGGGGTGGTAAAGGCCACCAATGGTTAGGTTCATAAGGATGGTTTTGAGGGGTGTCCTTAAATTGTTTGTTTTCTCCATTGATACACCTAGATTTTATATGGTGGTTTGTCTCTCACCCATACCTATTGACTTATGATGTTGGAGTAATAGATTGTAGTTGATTATCCAATTTTATGTTGTATTTCATCTTATCACCTTATGTAATTTTGTAATATTATTATGTTGGAAAAATAATATTATTGATTATGATGTTTACATTGGAGGCATTCTTGTTGATAGTTGCTTGGATCTTATATAATTAAGTAACTATATTTATTCTTTAGTGCATATTTATAGTGGGCTTTATTTACCATATGAGTAGTAGTGTATTAGAATGCATTATGGTGTACTTGATTCATATTTTTTCATGTACTTTAGTGACATACTTGTTGGTTTTAAGTAGGCATAAAATTAGAAAAGGTTATTATTTGAACATTTGTAACCATAATGTCTTTAAAATTGAATTTACATGAAGGTAAGATGGTGTTGTCTTATGATGTGCTAGAATTAGTTAGAGGTTATAAATCTCATTGGTGGAATTATTAATTTTTTATATAGATTTTGTGATGAATTTTTATTTGGTGACATTCTCATAGCATGGGATGTCCATCTAGTATGTAGAATTACCACTTGTTTATGTCAATAGAGTGATGATATAAGACATCCCATACTTGTAGCATTATTATTGAATGCATGGCCTTAACATGTTTATAATCTTGGTTGAAAATAAGATATTGCAAATAATTAATACAAATAGTCTCTTTATGATTCAATGCAATATGTTTTCATTACGATATTATAGCAATGAATGATTATTATCCATAATATCATTTAAGTGAGATTATTTCTATTGCTTAAGCAATGAAGTAAGATAGATTAATGATCTTCATATGTAGACTCAAATTATGGATTATACTATTAATGATGTTATAATGATTTAGATATATGACATGTTCTGTAAAAGTCTAGTAATTCAGATGTTTATAATGCAATTTTTGTTTAATAGAAGTTGGCCATATTACTATTAATGCTTATATGAAAATAGATAGTAAGTGGTTATATTAGATATGTGTGTGCTTAAAATTAAAGCTTACCGATATCATTGAATTCTTAATATACTTTTTATGTTTCTATTGAAGCAATAAATGATCATGAAATTGGAATAAAGATTTAATAAGCTATGGGAACCTTAATGTTTACACATGGTTATATGCTTAAATTTTCCACATTAAAAATGAGTTTCTAATTGTTAATCTTCCTTAATGAACACGCAAGCTAATGCCTGATACTATTTAATTAATGAAATCATGTGTGGTCAAATGCATGCTAATTTGATGGCATGAATGCCTATGTCTTTCTAATAATTGGATATATTAACTAAAAGATAAGTAAGCAACATTTAGGTGTAGACCTCTATGTCTAGCTTATAGGATTGTATCCCTATATCATGAGGGGTAATTGATTTCTCAGTGCCACTTGCATGCTCTTTAAATAGGGGGTTCACATGTGTGATGCCACCCACCTTGAGTTTAGTAAATCATATCTCATCTAGTTTAAATAAAAACAATTATTTATTCATGGAGTTACATCCCATTTGTGTGGCCTTCATCTATTATAGAAGTGAAGGTGTAATGCTTTCTAAAGAAGCTTGGATCATGGAATGGTGATCAATGGATGTAAGACAAGGAGTATGCCTCACTTGTGTGATTCCCCTAAAATTTATGGATCCTTTAGATTTTGTCATGTTGGTTTTAGTAGTGAATTAGAGATTTTCCACTCATTAATCTCACGATATGATAAGTCTTGCCTAGGCAAGATTAGTGAGATGGACCCTTATGTTTAGTTTTTAGACCTCTATGCTTAAGTATTACACTTATATCTTATCTCATTTTATTTTATAGTAATTAGTTAATTAGACATTCTAGGATGTCATTGATTCTAGTCTGGTTGGTTATAGTCTTATCCATTTGGGTCATTTGGGATTCTGGTTGTGGTTTGCTAGTACTTTTTCTAGAGTTGTTGAGTTACATTGCACTACATTAGCTCTATGCAGTGGGGCCTTTGATGTCCCATTGTGTACTCTAAAAAATAATTTCAAAATAAAAATCAGGGTTGTTTCATCTAGTATTTGAGCCTGTGCCTAGGTTTTTTATGAGTTCAAACACATTTCACTAATTTTTGGCATGTGCTTTAAAGGTTGGTTGAGCTTTTATATGATTTTCCATACCCTTGCAAGGGATTGTGTTTGCATAATATACTTTGGTTGGTTTTAATTAAACCTAGGGTAGATATACATATCCTTATGGAGACCTATTTTATTAGTGTGTATGCATGACTTATAATGGTTGAATTCTACTTAGATGTTTGTGTTGTCTTTCTAAGACTGAAATGAAACCTTATATGATAGCATGCATACTAAACCATGACTAGAATTATATGCCTGGTATGGATTGTTGTGTCTTATTTTCTTGGGGAGGCTATGTTGTGACCCTTATAAAGTCACATAACCTCTTGGATGAATTAAATAGTAATTTAATTAATGTTTTGTTTGCACAATCTTAAAGTGTTGTAAAGCTTCTATATTATGAAAGTTATGTGTGTGTGTGTGTGTGTGCAAAAATAGGTAAATTTCTATAGGTAATATGGTGATGCTTACCCATAGTTTTGGTTGGGTAAACCCTTCCCTCATTGGTTACATTGGGGAAAAGCATCACTAGTCAACTATTGACTTGTATGGGCAAGCTAATGGAAGAATGGTTATTGTCAATTCACCTTCGAATTAAGGAAATTATGTTTGGTATCTATTGTTAACTTGTATGGGTGAGTCATTAGTAGATATCGATTTACATAGGTCAAACCTAAAGATTTATGTAGGGTGAGTATGTCTAATTTATTTGGGTGAGTTAGTGAGGTTTGGGATTTCTGCTTTGAGGGAGCATCTTGAGTTGTATTAAAAACTTGATTTTATTAATGTATTTGGTATCTTTTGAGTTAGATAGAGAATTATGTGACTTCATAACTCCAAAGGGATGAAGATAAGTAAGTGTGTAGGGATTCTTATTTCTTATTTTGAATTTATGATGTTGTTTTGATCATAGATGTGTCTATATTAAAGATAGTTATTTGATCATGGATAGGTTGATTTCATAAGGTTGTCATGTTGACCATGGATACATCCATGGGGATGTTCATTTGATTATGACTGAGTTATGCATCCATGAGGATGCTTATTCGAGAACTTGGCTATGTTTTGATACTCCTGAGAAGTCTATTATGATATAGTATGCCCTCCATCCATGAATATGTTTATTATGAGTTTAGTTGAGCTTGTTGATTATGGGAAATTGTAATTTCCATGATAGTATTTAAACATTCACCCATGCTTTGGCTAATTCCACCCTTTCCCAAAAGTGTTATTGCATCAAAACAAACATCACCATTCAACCTTTGACTTATTGGGTTAAGTCAATTATTAAAATAACAAAATGATCTTGTTGTTGCAATCAAGAGATAATGTCGTAGTGGTCATTGATAGCTTGTATTGATGAACTATCTAATGATGCTAAGGTATAATATGCTTGGGAGGACCAAGCGTATGGCTCGAAATGAAATGGTCTAGTGGGTGAGTATGACTGACTTGCTTGGGCAAGTTATAGAGTTTTGGGGATCTCTTATTTCTATCAATTAACATGAACCATATATTCATATCATGCAAATATTATGGATAGATATTAGTAAACTCATGGAGATATATTTTATTACTTTGTTAGAAGAAAACCTTTTTAAAATAAGGTGATTCTAATCCAAGATCCTCAAGTCTGATAATGTTGGACTTATGATGGATATTTAGTGTCATTTGAATGACATCTAGACATTGGGTGACCCGATGGGAGTCATGGACCCTTGTGCTTCATTGTCATATGTATTGATTATTGTGAGGTTAAAGTATCATAGCATAATTTTTAGAATACCTAAGTCACATATGCATGATCTCTTTCATGTGATTCCTCCTTATGTATAAAATTGTTGTGTTGTGATGAATTTTACATTTTTTTGATTATGTTAAATCATTTAAATTGGTATCTTTCACAGATAATGTGTAGGTAGTTAACCTTGTGGTTTTTCATTTTATCTTCTTGATATTAACATTATTGTGTGACCATTTTATAGATATAATGGTATGTTGTTAATGGTTTAACATGTGAATGATGGTAAATTAATTTTGTAAAGTGATCTCCCCCTTTTGAAATCACCCATGTGAACCTTACTTTAATCTATCGTTTTAAATTATTGTTTAAATATTTTGTGTACATATCCTAGAAATAAATGTGACTCATGTTGTTAAAATATAGTATGTAGTAATGTGGCCATAAGATACTAATATAATGTGACTTTCCCCCTTAAAACTAACTCTTATTTGATTGAATTTGCCAAGGTCTAATGTTGATTATGTTGTGTAATCCTGCATTCACTACTCTAGCATTAAGTATTGGTGCAAGTATGAGGTTGAGGGTAGAGAAGCAATACATCCATAATGATTTTAACCAGGTCAGGGCTAGAAAATAGAGTCTTTCATAGGCTAAAAATCCACTTTTACCTTCTGCACAAGTAGCCACCTAATTTTCTCATAGTGTGCACCACATATGCCATGAGTTAGCCATGTGATTTTAGTGCATAATGGTTACTTTATGGATTTAGTGTTCCTTTAGCCATATCTTAGAGGTTGTGATAAAAGAAACCATGATGAAATTTTAATATTTTACACTTGTGAATCACTAATTGGTCCTATAGAAATGAACATTTATACAAATCAGCAAGGTGGTACTTATTGAAATACATGCATGTGTGGCTTGTAGGTTTGGGCAACCATGTTGTGGTTAAGTTAATATTATTGTTATACCTATTGGAAATATTTTGGAATGAATATTTATGTTTTATTTTAGAATTATTACTATAATCTATATCAATTTTATGCTCTGATAGAGTAGCACTAAGCCCTGATTAGGTAGTGTTTAAAGTCCTAGGTACCCACTTGACTCTTGGATAAAGTGATGAAAGTTGGATGATGCCCTCAATGTCTATTTTTAGATGGTGGAATTGGTATCCCTAGATCATCATATGAGTTCATGTGTGTATTGGATAACATGTAAGCCTTCAAGTTGAATGTGTTACCTAGTATGGCTTCTTCATTGTATAGTGTGGTTGGTGTGAGATTCTACACTAACCCCTGAATGGTTGATGATGTAGTGGAGTAACCATAATAGTATAGATTAATACCATTGTGATATGACATTCTAAGATGAATATTCTTAGAATTATGAATGTGGCATAATGTTTTAGTGGAATATTTCCACTCTTAATTTAGATTTTGGTTGAAATTCAATGGGATTAGATGATTTTATGATTATTGACATCATATTTTAGGTCTATGTGTATTGACACAAGTAATATTGACCCTAGTCAAGTTACATATTGAAATTGTTAATCTGGTTTAGACATCACTTTTTGTCTTATGGTTTTTTAGTTATATTTTCTTACTTGGGAGTGTTGTTAGTACCCTTATTGGGAAGCTTATTAAGGTAAGTGTTAGCTTCTATGTTTTGGGACACTGTATGCTCATGATGCTTTATGGCTACCTTCATAAATAGTTGGGATGGTTATAACAATGATGCTACATTGAAATTAATAGATATTACCTTGGAATTTTTGCCAACTATTGTAGGCATTTTGGGTTAAATGAACATATCATGGCTAGTTTTAGTATATTTTGATGTTTTTGATGGACTTTTTAAGGCATGAGAGTGGAAATTTTTAAGTCAAATTGATAGATTTGGTGGAACTTTCTTTTGATAGTGTTATAGAAGTGTTGTTTTACCTTTTAATGTCATGAAGGACATTTGAAAATGGGAAAGAGGCCATTAATTATCCTAATACATCAGATAATATGGCTATCTTGATGATAACATATAAGAATACCAATAAGATGAGGTTGAGGCATTGGTCATCCTTCATTGGGTTGAAATAGTGTGAAATAGTGATAATTGATTTAGTTAGACATTTTTGAGATCTTGTGCTTAATTGTTGATGGTTGACAAGATGCCTCCTCTTTAAGAAGGGGAAGATGTCATGAACCCTCTTTATGGCCCCATATAGGTGTTGGATTATGGCTTAATTTTTCATGCATTTTATAGCACCTAGACTGATGATGGTTGATGTTGGTTTTATTTTTAGATGGTTTTGATGTAGGTACCTTAGATAACCGATGTGATATTTTATGTCACAGTTCATGCTTGCATTGGATTCATTATATTTTGATATGATAATGCTTATACTAGATTCATTTTATCCTATTTTATACATATGCTTCTTTAGCTTAGTTATGTTATTGTATGATATTGATTTAATATGTCTCAATAATTTAGATCAACATTGATCACTTTTTTAGTTGTTGATTGTATTTCCTAGGGCATGCTTAGGTTCATGGTTATAAAGCTCTTGTTCCTTTTTTAGTTATAGATGTTTATACTAATTTGTTACTCATGATTACTAATTCATTATAAGTTCATTGTGGTTTACATTCATATTAACAATATTTAGGTATTGTTGATGTCTTATTGGTGGAATTAGGAAATAGGCCGTGAGATAAGATCAGTAGTGGGTTTGGACATTTTAGGTATACCCTAGGTGATTGAGTAGTTGTAATGCCACTCTGATAGGTATAACATGTACTATATGATATTAAGCCACTAATATTTATATTATATTAAGTTATTGCTTCTCATCCTTTTTCTAGTCTTGCCCCTCTTGTGTGCGCGTGAAGTTTACTCTCATCCATTCCTCATATACTGGAGTTATACCTTCATGTTTTGTTGTCCTTATCAGATGTCATAGATGTTTTTTTATGAGTTGTTTAGTAGTTGTCTTTTACCTAGATTGATTTGGATTCATTAAGACTTATGTGCATTTTTTGACCTTGGAAAAATATTTTTATCAACCCTTTCATGGGTGATTGACTAATGAGAGCTTTTATCGATTGAGGGATTTGTCGATTGTTATTATTTTCAAATCTTTTATATTTTTGGGATAACCTTATAATTGTTATTAATTATTGTTAATGACCTTGTTGGCTCGTGTTGATATAATATTCTTTTATTTGAGGACTTTATGGTTATTATTATTTTATTATTATTTTAATCAATAATTTATGGATTTTATTATTTAGTTATCTTAGTCAACTTATGATAATTATATTTTAGTGATTTAAATAAACTTACGATCATTTAAGGATTTTATTTTATTATCTCCTCCTGGATCATTTTATGGAAATGTTGGTTGATCATTATTGATTTATTATTAGTATAATATTGTTTTTTCTTAGATTATTATTATTATTATTATTATCATCATCATCATCATCATCATCATCATCATCATCATCATCATCATTATCATCATCATCATCATCATCATCATCTAAACTAATTTTATTGTTATTATTACTTTATTCAATTTAGGATTTTGTTGATTTAACTATTTGTAATGATTTCATTAATTAACATTAATTAATGTTTGTTATTATTGTTCTAAAAGATTTGGAGGTTTATTATTATTTTTTGGTTACACACACACACACACACACACACACACACACACACACACACACACACACACACACACACACACACACACACTTGTGTGTGTGTGTGTGGCTTGTTAAAGAAGCGAATAGGGGATGTTTATTTATTTTCATATTATTATATTATTATCTATTGGTTGTGTTTGGGATAAAAAGTGAACTTAATTTTTAATTTATTATAGGTTTTATATTTTTCTGTTGATGGGCATGGTGTTTTGTTTTTGGGGACTGCATTAACCAGGTAGTGGTATGTGGGGCATGTGGAGTAAGGCAGGTAAGGTGTAAGGTAGAGGTGAGAAAATAGGAGTGGGATGCATAGCATATGGTAAGAGGGGTAAGGTGAGTGAGGAGGAGAGGAAAAAAGGGATGCATATGAAGAAGAGGAATGGGGGAGGCAGGGGATGTTTTTATCCTAGGTTAGGTGAAAGGTAGAAGGATGGTTGGGGGATGCATGGAGTGGTATTTTGGTTAGGATAGTATTATAGATGGATGATAGTGGTGATGGGTCAAGCTAGGAAGGAACAATATCTTGTTGAACTAAGAAACCCAAGAATACCTCTACAATGGCCTAAAACCTTTCTTTCTCAGTAAGTCATGTTTAGTTTGAAAATGGGGCATCATATATTATTTGTGCTTTGCTACTCTAAATATATTAGAGAATATATAATGGACCTAAAATAAATTTAACTCAAAATTGATTACCTCTATGCTAGATATTATAGGGTTATTTTTAGTTTTTACAAAAACTACATTTTGATAAAATGAAAATAAGTTTAATTTATGGTAATTAAATCTTATGCTCTATATTATGGGTGTTTCAAACCCAAATAAATTTATTACTAGGAATGTTTCTTTATTTACCTTAACCCCACTTGGATGTAGCATAGTTAGCTCATCATGTATAACTTAACATAGTTGTGTGGGATTTTATTCTATTATTTGGAAGTTAGTGTCAGCCACTTATGTAATTTTTTTCAAACATGCTGTGCTAAACATTAGAATTCATTAGAATTCAATGTACTTTGTGGGTTTTCTATTTTGGGCATGTTGCATATTGATAGTGTTGGCCAAAAAAATCATATGTTAAGGGGATGAATTATTTGAAACTTGAGACCTTCCCTTTATGTAACTATATTCATGCTTGTTATGTTTCACCATAGATATTTCTAAAGATAATTGTTTTTGAAATTATAATCCTTTCCTTTCACGTGGTACTAATTTCACTTGTATAATAAATATCATATGTAAAATAGCATAGATTTTTATGAAGCTTTGATATTTTTTGATATATGAGTCTACCCATGTTTCTATAACCCTTGGTTGTCACTTTGACACCATGCCCTTCCTATTACTATCATTTTTTTTAATTTTAAGTTATGGTTTTTAATTAAAAAAATGGATTTACCCTCCTAATTGTAAACCTCCTTTATACATCTGTGATTGGAGCAAGTTTTTCCTCAAGCTAGTCAAGTTGAAATTACCAGTCTAGGACTATTTGTTGGGTTATTTCATTGATTGAAAAGAGGTTATTTTTCCATTTGGTTATGTATTTGTTAAATTACTTTAAGGAATTAACACTGTATGTATCTAGCTTTGTTAAAGTCAATCCAAGTTAAAGTCTATTAATAAACATTATGCTTTCCTCTTTTTGACTCAATTGAGTTATGTGGTTATTGGCAGTTGGTTCCCTTATGTTTAATTATTTTACATTTAGATAAGCCTCTTAGGTTGAGAAATGGACTTTGGATAGGCCTTACAGTCTTATGGATTTGATATAATAGACCTTGATTTATTTTGTAAATTATCCCCTATAAAAATCTAATGTATGCCATGGCCATTACTCAGGTCCATGATTGATTGAGTGTTATTGCTTATGTTTTTTGCATTGTTTCTTTTGTCCTTATTGAATATTTTGTAAGTCCTTACTGGTGGCTCAATATTATGTGTATGCTTATTACATCTTATGAGTACTTGGTTGCTGAAACCCTCCACCAAACTGATGGTTGGGGTGGTAAGGGCCACTGATGGTTGGACTCATAAAGATGGTTTTGAGGAGTCTCCTCCTTGTAGTGTTTATATTCTCCATTAATACACCTATATTTTATATGGTGGATTGTGTATCACTTTTACCTATTCAATTATGATGTTGGAATAATGGATTGTCGTTGCTTAACCATTTTTATGTTATATTTCATCTTATTACCTTATACAATTTTGTAATATTGTTATGTTAAAAAAATAATATTATTGATTATGATGTTGACATTAGAGGTATTCTTGTTGATAGTTTATTGGATCTTGTATAATTACCCAACTATATTTATTCTTTGGTGTACATTTATAATGGGCTTTATTTACCACATGAGCAATAGTGTATTAGAATGCATTATGTTGTACATGATTTAGTGGGATGTTGATTTTAATTAGGCATGAAATTAAAAAAAGTTATTATTGGAATAATTGTAACCATATTGTCTTTAACCTTTAATTTACATGAAGGTAAGATGGTGTTGTCTTATGATGTGCTATAATTAGTTATAGGTTGTAAATCTCCTTGGTGGAATTATGTATATTTTACATAGATTTTGTGATGAATTTATATTTGGTGGCATTCTTATGGCATGGGATGTCCATATAGTATATAGACTTACCACTTTTTTATGTCAATATATTGATGGTATAAGGCATACCTTAATTGTAGCATTATTATTGAATGCATGGTCATAACATGTTTAGAATCTTGTTTGAAAATAAGATGTTACAAATAGGTTATGCAAATAGTCTCTCAATGATTCAAAGTAATATGTTTTCATTATTATATTGTAGAAATGAATGTTTATTGGCCATAATATCATTTAAGTGAGATTACTTATATTGATTAAGCATTGAATTAAGCTGGATTAATGATCTTTGTATGTGGATCCATATTATAGATTATACCATTAATGGTGTTATAATGATTTAGATATATGACATGGTTTCTAAAAGTCTAGTAATTTAGATGTTTATAATGCAACTGTTGATTAACGAAAGTTGGTTATATTGCCATTAATTCTTATATGAGAATAGATAGTCATTGGTTATATTAGATATATGTGTGCTTAAATTAAAGCTTATCCTTATAATTGAATTCTTTGTATACTTTTGATGCGTTTGTTGAAGCAATAAATGATATTAGAATTGGAATAAGGATTTAATAAGCTATGGAAACCTTAATGATTACACCTAACTATATTATTAAATAGTCCACCTCAACAATGAGTTGCTAATTCATAATATTCCTTAATGAATACAGAAGCTACTTCCTAAAACTATTTAAGTAATGAACTCTTGCATAGTCATACACATGCTAATTAGATGGCATGAATGTCTATGTCTTTGTAATAATAGGATATGTTAACTAAAAGATAAAACTAAGCAACATTTAGGTGTATATCCATATGGATAGCTTATAGGATGTTATCCCTATATAATGAGGGGTAATTGATTTCTTAGTGCCATTAGCATACTCTTTCAATAGGGGAGATCACGTGTGATGCCACCCAAATTGAGTTAAGTATATTGTATCTCATCTAGTTTAAATAAATATAATTCTTTCTTTATAGAGTTACATCCCATTTGTGTGGCCTTCATTTATTAAAGGAAAGAACGCATAATGCTTCTAAAGAAACTTGGATCATGGTATGATGATCAATGGGAGTAGGAGAAGGAGTAAACATCACTTGGGTTATTACTCCAAAGGTTTTGGATTATTTATCTTTTATCTTGTTGATTTTAGTACTGGATTAGAGATTATCCACTCACTAATCTCATGATATGATAGAACATGCCCAAGTAAGATTAGTGAGATGGACCCTTATGTTCTGTCATTAGACCTTTGTGTTTAAGGATTGTACTTTTATCTTATCACATTTGCTTTTATAGTAATGGGTTAACTAGTCATTATGGGATGTGCTTGATTTTATTCTAGTTGGTTAGTGGATTTTGATGTTTTTGATGGCATTTTTAAGGCACAAGAGTGGATAAATTCCAATCAAATTGAGAGATTTGGTGGAACTTTCTTTTATGATAGTGTTTTTTAAGTGCTATTTTCCATTTCAGTGTCATGAAGGACATGTGAAGATGAGAAGGAGGCCATTAATTGGCCTAATGCATTAGACAAGTTGGCTATCTTGATGATATCAGATAGAAATATCATCAAGATGAGGCTGAGGCATTGGTCATCCCTCATTGGGTGGAGATAGTGTGAAGCAGTGATAATTGATTTAGTTAGACATTTCTAAGAACTTATGCTTGAATGTTGATAATTCATCTTTAAGGAGGGGATGATGTCATGAACTAACCTTGTGGCCTATTACATATATTGGATTATGGATTACTTTAGTATATTTTTGATATCACTTGGATTGATGATAGTTACATGTCTCATTGATGTAGATTGACATAGATCACTTTTATAACTATTGACTGTGCTTCCTAAGCCATGCTCAGGTTCATGATTATTAGGGCTATGTCTAGTTTTTTTATAGCTATAGATGTTTATACTAATTTGTTACTCATGATTAATAATTCATTCTAAATACATTATGGTTTATATTCATATCAACATCATTTAGGTACTACTGATGTCTTATTAGTGGATGCAGGAACTAAGCTATGAGCTAGGCCTGATAGTGAGTTTAGACATTTTGGGTATACTATAGGTGATTGAGTAGTCAAAATGCCACTTTGATAAGTCTATTAAGCCACCATCATTTATATTATATTATGTTATTGCTTCTCATCCTTTTTTTGGTCTTGCATTTCTTGTGTGCATGTGTGGTTTGTTCTCATCTATTCCTCATGTGGTATAGTTATACCTTCATGTTTAGTTATCTTTATTAAATGTCGTAGATGGTTTTTTATGAGTCGTTGAGTAGTTGCCTTTTAGCTGGGTTGGTTCAAGTTCATAAAGACCTATGTGGGTCTCTTGACCTTGGAAAAACATTTTTAGTAAGCCCTTCATGGGTTGTTGACTATTGATAGCTTTTATCAACCGAGAGATTTGCTGATTGTTATTATTGTCAACTCTTTTATATTTTCAAGCTAGCCTTATAATTGTTATTAATTATTATGTTAATGACCTTGTTGGGTCATATTGATATAATATTTGTTTATTTAAAGAATTTATGGTTATTATTGTTTTAATTAGTGATTTATGGATTTTTTTAATTTAGTTATCTTATAATTTTGTTATCTTATATCATTTAAGGATTTTATTTTATTATTTCCTCCTTGATCATTTTGTGGAAATGTTGGTTGATCGTTATTGATTTATTATTAGTATCTTATTATTTTTCTTGGATTGTTATTATGATTATTATTATTATTATCTAAACCAGTTTTATTATTATTATTACTTTATTTAATTAGGATTTTGTTGATTTAACTAGTTTTAATGATTTCATTAATCAACATTATTTAATGCTTTTTATTATTATTCTAAAATATTTGGAGGTTTATTATTATTTTTCTCGCACACACGCACGCACACACACACACACACACACACACACACACACACACACACACACACACACACACACACACACACACACACACACACACACACACACACACACACACACACACACACACACACACACACACACACACACACACAACAAACACACACACACACACACACACACACACACACACACACACACACACACACACACACACACACACACACACACACACACACACACACACACACACACACACACACACACACACACACACACACACACACACACACACACACACATTTCTATGTGGATTGTTAAAGAAGTGAATGGGGGATGTTTATTTATTTTTATATTATTATGTTCTTATTTATCCTTGGTTGCATCTAGGATAAGCAAAGGGCTTAATTTTTAATTTCTTTTGGGTTTTATATTTTTCTATGGGGGCATGACATTTTAATTTTAGGGGATGCCTTGACTAGGCAGAGGTATGTGGGGTGTGTGGAGTAAGATAGGGAAAGTGTATGGTAGAGGTGATAAAATTGCAACTGGGAAGAGTAGAATGAGAGTGGGAGGCATGGTGTATGGTAGGAGGGATATGATAAGTGAGGAGGAGAGGAAAAAAGGGACACATAGGAAGAAGAGAAATGGGGGAGGTAGGGGACATTTTAATCTTGGGCTAAGCACAAGGTTAGAAGGATGAGGTGGCTATGTGGAATGGGATTTTGATTAGACTAGCATTAGAGATGGAGGAGAGTGGTGATGGGTTAAGCTGGGACAAAATGATGGCCTACTAAACCAAGAAACCCAAGAAAACCTCCATAGTGCCTACAACCTTTATTTTCAAGTAAGTCATGTTTGGTTTGAAAATGGGGCATCATATCTTATTTTTTGTGCTTTGTTTCTCAAAAGATATTAGAAAATCTATAATGGGCCCAAAATAATGTTGATTCAAAAATGATTACATCTATGTTGGGTGCTATATGGATATTTTTAGTTTTTATTGAAACTACATTTTGACAAAATGAAAAGAAGCTTAATTTATGGGAATTAAATCTTATGCTATGGACTGTTGGGGTTTTAACCCAAAATAATTGATTTGTGGGAATGTTTCTTGATTTACCTTAACCCCACCTGGATGTAGCACAGTTAGCTCATCATGTATAAATTAACATAATTATGTGGGATTTTATTCTATTAATTAGATTTTCTTAGAAGTTAGCATTTACCCTTTATGTAATTTTTTTCAAACTTGCTATGTTAAACATCATGTGTGGTATTCTACCTACCTAGTAGCAATAGAGTTTAATACCCTTTACGGGTTATTTATTTTGGGCCTGTTGCATATTGATAGTGTTTGGCCAAATAAGACATATTTTAAGGAATGGATTATTTGAAACTCGAGGCCTTCCCTTTATGTGACTATATTCATGCTCATTATGTTTACCCATAGATATTTATAAAGAAGGTTTTTTTTTGAAACTATAATGTTTTCCTTTCACATAGTTCTAATTTCACTTATATAATAAATATCATAAGTAAAAAGAGTATAAATTTTTATGAATCTTTGCTACTTTTTGATATATGATTCTACCCATGTTTATTTATGGTTGTCACTTTGACACCATGCCCTTACTATTATCTCTTTTTTGATTTTAAGTTATGGTTTTTAATTAAAAATGGATTTACCCTCCTAATTGTAAACCTCAATTATATGCATGTGGTTGGAGTGAGTGTTTCCTCAAGCTGGTTAGGTACAAATTACTGGTCTAGGACTATTTATTGGGTTATTTCATTGATTAAATAAGGTCATTTTTTTCATTCAGTTATGGATTTATTGAATTACATGAAGGAATTAATGTTGTATGTATCTATCTATGTTAAATCCAAATCAAGTTAACATCTATTAATAAACACTATGCTTTCCTCTTTTTGACTCAATTGAGTTATGTGGTTATTGGGAGTTGGTTCCCTTTTATTTAATTATTTTACATTTGGATAAGCCTCTTGGGCTGAGCATTGGACCTTAGACAGACCTTCTAATCTTATGGATTGGATATAATAGACCATAATTTACATTATAAATCATCCCCTATAAAATTTAAATGTATGCCTTAGGCATTACTCAAGCCCATGGTTGGTTGAGTGTTATGGCTTATGTTTTCTGTATTATTTCTTTTGTTCTTATTGATTATTTTGTAAGTCTTTATTGGTGGCTTAGTATTATGTGTATACTAATTACCTCACCCAAATACCTGGGTACCAAAAATCTCCACCAAGATGATGGTTAGGGTGGTAAGGGACACCAATGGTTGGGCTCATAGAACTAGTTTTGAGGGGTATCCTCCATGTAGTGTTTGTCTTCTCCTTTGATATACTTAGATTTCATATAATGGCTTGTCTCTCACTCATACCTATTGACTTATGATGTTGGAGTAATGGATTGTGGTTAATTAATCATTTTTATGTTGTAGTTCATATTATTATCTTATGTAGTTTTGTAATATTGTTACATTAGGAAAAAACATTATTGATTATGATGTTGAAATTGCAGGCATCTTGTTCATAGTTGCTTGGATCTTGTATAATTAACCAACTATATATATTCTTTGGTGCACATTTATATTGGGCTCTATTTACCATATGAATGATAGTTTATTAGAATGCATTATGTTGTACTTGACCTTTTCATATTGTTGTATGTACATGATTTAGTGACATACTTATTGATTTTAAGTAGGGATGAAATTGGAAAAGGTTATTATTGAAATAATTATAACCATAATGTCTTTAAACTTGAATTTACATGAAGTTAAAATGGGTGTTATCTTATCATGTGCTGGAATTAGTTAGAGGTTTCAAATCTCCTTGGTGTAATTATATATGTTTTACATATATTTTGTGATGAATTTTTATTTGGTGACATTATCATAGCATGAGATGTCCATCTAGTATGTAGACTTACCACTTGTTTATGTCAATAGAGTGAAGGTATAAGATATCCTTTAATTGTAGCATTATTTTTGAACACATGGCCTTAACATATTTATAATCTTGGATGAAAATCAGATGTTACAAATAGTTTATACAAATAGTCTCTTGATGATTTAAAGCAATATGTTTTCATTACTATATTATAGTAATGAATGTTTATTGGCCTTAATATCATTTAAGTGATATTACTTCTATTGATTAAATAATGAAGTAAGCTAGACTAATGATCTTCATATGTGGATCCACATTATGGATTATACCATTAATGGTGTTATAATGATTTAGATATATGATATGTTTTCTAAATATCTAATGGTTAAATTGTCCACCTTAAAAATGAGTTTCTAATTGTTAATCTTCCTTAATCAACACACAAGATAATGCCTAATACTATTTAAGTAATGAACTCTTACATGGCCATGCACATGCTAATTAGATGGTGTGAATACCTATGTCTTTGAAATAATAAGATATGTTAAATAAAATATAACAACATTTAGGTGTACACCCATTTTGTTAGCTTATAGGATGACATCCCTATATTATGAAGGGTAATTGATTTCCTAGTGCCACTTGCATGCTCTTTTAATAGAGGGATCACATGTGTGATGCCACCCACCATGAGTTCAGTGTATCTCATCTAGTTTAAATAAATACAATTCTTTCTTCATGGAATTAAATCTCATTTATGTGGCCTTTATCTATTAGGGAATGAAGGTATAATACAGAATGATGAGTAGACCTCACTTGGGTCATTCCCCCAAGGTTTTGGATCTTTTAGCTTTTGTTGTGTTGATTTTAATAGTGGATTAAAGATTATTCACTTGCTAATCTCATTATATGATAAGATTTTATTAGGAAAGATTAGTGACATGGACCCTTATGTTTAGTCATTAGACCTCTGTGCTTAAGTATTACACTTCTATCTTATCTAATTTACTTTTATAGTAATTAGCTATCTAGACATTCTGAGATGTGATTGATTCCATTTTGGCTAGTTAGCGATTTTTGATGTTTTTGATGTCATTATTAAGGTAGAGAGTGGAAAACGTTCTAGTCAAATTAAGAGATTTCATGGAATTTTTTGCTATGATAGTATTGTTTTCCCTTCCAGTGTCGTGAAGGACATGTGAAGATGGGAAGGTGGCCATTAATTGGCCTAATGGATTAGATAATATGGCTATTTTGATTACAACAAATGAGGTGGAGGCATTGGCCATCCCTCATTGATTAGAGATAGTGTGAAGTAGTGATAATTGATTTAGTTAGACATTTCTAAGAACTTGTGCTTGACTATTGATGGTCACTGGGATGACTCCTCTTTAAGGAAGGTAAGATGTCATGAATCAACTTTGTGGCTCATTATAAATACTAGATAATGGTTTACTTTAGTATGTTTTTTATAATAGTTGGACTAATGATGGTTGATGTTGGTTTTGTTTTTATATGGTTGCGATGCAAGTACCTTAGATAGTTGATGTGATATGTTATGTGATAGTTGATGTTCACCTTAGATTCATTATATCCTGATATGCATAATACTTACACTTGATTTATTTTATATTATTTTAAATATATGCTACTTTAACTTAGTTATGTTATTATATGATATTGATTTTAGCATGTCTCACTGATGTAGATCAATATTGATCACTTTTGTATTTGTTGATTATGCTTTCGAATGCATGTTTGGGTTCATGGTTATCAAGATTGACTCTAATTTTTTTTAGCTATAGATATTATTACTAATTTATTACTCCTGTTTAATGATTTATTCTAAATTCTTGTGATTTATATTCATATCAACATCATTTAGGTACTATTGATGTCTTATTAGTGGATGCAAGAACTAGGCCATGAGATAGGCTCAATGGTAGGTTTGGAAATTTTGAGTGTACCATGAGAAATTAAGTAATTGAAATGCCACTTTGATAGGTATAGAATATATTATGTGATATTAAGCCACCATCATTTATATTATATTGTGTTATTTTTTCTCATGCTTTTGCTAGTCTTTACTCTTTTTTGTGCATTTGTAGTTTAGTCTTTTCCATTCCTCAAATGCTAGAGGGTATACCTTCATGTTTATTTGTCCTTATCAGGTGTCATAGATGATTTTTTATGAGTCATTGAATAGTTGTCTTTTAGTTGCGTTGGTTTAGGTTCATCAATACCCATGTGGCTCTCTTGATCTTAGAAAAGCATCTTTAGCAACCCCTTCATGGGTGATTAACTACTGAGAGCTTTTATCGACTGAGGGATTTGCCAATTGTTATTATTGTTGACTCTTTTATATTTTTAGGCTGACCTTATAATTGTTATTAATTATGTTAATGACCTTATTGGCTCTTGTTGATTTAATATTTGCTTATTTAAGGACTTTGTGGTTATTCTTATTTTATTAGTATTTTAATCAACAATTTATGGATTTTGTTATTTAGTTATCTTATATTTTTATTAACTTATGATAATTATGGTTTTAGTGATTTAAAGAAACTTATTTACAATCATTTAAGGATTTTATTTTATTACCTCTTCCTGGATCACTTTGTGGAAATGTTGGTTGACCATTATTGATTTATTATTAGTATATTTTCTTGGATATTATTATTATTATTATTATTATAATATTAATAATATGATTTATTATTAGTATATTTTCTTGTATATTAGTATTATTATTATTATTATTATTATTATTATCTAAACCAATTTTATTGTTATTATTACTTTATTTAATTTAGGATTTTATTGATTTAAATATTTCTAATGATTTCATTAATTAACATTATTTAATATTTTTTATTTTTCTAATAGATTTGGAGGTTTATTAATATTTTTTGATTATATCTGTGTGTGTGTGTGTGTGTCTTGTTAAAGAAGTGAATGAGGGGGGATGTTTATTTATTTTTATACTATTATATTCTTATCTATCCTTGGTTGTATCTAGTATAAGCAGGTACACTTCATTTTTAATTTTTTTTGGGTTTTATATTTTTTTGTTAGGGGCATGACATTTTGTTTTTAGGGGCTATATTATCCAATCAGAGATATGTGGGGAATGTAGAGTAAGGTAGGGAAAGAATAAGGAAGAGGTGAGAAAATGGTAGATGGGAAGAGAAGAATGGGAGTGGGAGGCATGGCGTATGGTGGGTGAGGAGGAGAGGAAAAAAGGGATGCATAGGAAGAAGAGGAATGGGGGAGGTAGGGGACATTTTTATCCTAGGCTAGGCACAAGGTAGAAGGATGATTAGGGGTTGTGTGGAGTGGGATTTTAGTTAGGCTGGTATTAGAGATGGAGGAGAATGGTGATGGGTCAAGTTGGGAAAGAGCAATGGCCTGTTGAACTGAGAAACCTAAGAAAACCTCCATAATGTCTTGCAACCTTTCTTTCCAAGTAAGTCATGTTCGGTTTAAAAATGGGGCATCATATCTTATTATTTTATGCTTTGCTGCTCTAAAGATATTAAAGAATCTATAATGGACCTAAAATAAAGTTGATTTAAAACTAATTACCTCTATGCTAGATGTTATAGGGCTATTTTTAGTTTTTATTAAAATTACATTTTGACTAAATGAAAATAAATTTAATTTATGGGAATTAAATCTTATACTATGGACTATGGGTTTCAATCCTAATTAATTGATTAGTTAGAATGTTTCTTGATTTACTTAACCCTACCTGGATGTAGCATGGTTAGCTCATCCTCTATAAATTAACATAGTTGTGTGGGATTTTATTCTATTTTTTGGATTTTTTAGAAGTTACCATCTACCCTTTATGGAATTTTGTTTAAACTTACTATGATAAACATAATGTGTGGTCTCCTACCTTCCTAGTAGCACTAGAATTCAATGCCCTTTGTGGGTTCATTATTTTGGGCCTATTGCATATTGATAGTGTTTGGCCAAAAAATCATATATTAAGGGGATGAATTATTTGAATCTTGAGGCCTTCCCTTTATGTGACTATATTTATGCTTGTTATGTTTCCCCATATATATTTATAAAGATAGATTTTTCTAAAACTATAATGCTTTCCTTTCATGCAGTTCTAATTTGGCTTGTATAATAAATATCATATGTATAAGATCTTGAATTTTTATGAAGCTTTCTAATTTTCCAATATATGATTCTACCCATGTTTCTATAACCCTTGGCTATCGCTTTGACACCATGACCTTGCTATGAATATCTCCTTTTCTAATTTTAAGTTATGGTTTTTAATAAATAAATAAATTTACCCTCTTGATTTTAAACCTCTGTTATACGCCTATGGTTGGAGTAAATTTTTTCTCAAGCTGGTCGAATTGAAATTACTAGTCTAGGACTATTTATTAAGTTATTATGTTGATTGAATGAGGTCATTTTTCCATTTGGTTATAGATTAGTTAAATTACTTGAAGGAATTAACATTATATTTACCTGGCTATGTTAAATCCAAACTAAATTAAAGTTTGTTAATAAACATTATGCTTTTCTATTTTTGACTCAATTGAGTTATGGAGTTATTGGGACTTGGTTCCCTTATATTTAATTATTTTACACTCAGATAAACTTCTTGGGCTGAGCATTAGACCTTGGCTAGACATTTTGATCTTATGGATTGGATATAATAAACCCTAATTTATGTTGTAAATCATCCCCTATAAAAATCCAATATATGCCTTAGACATTACTCAAGCCCATGGTTGGCTGAGTGTTATGGCTTATGTTTTTTGCATTGTTTCATTTCTCCTTGTTGACTATTTTATAAGTCTTTACTGGTGACTTATTATTATGTGTATACTTCTTACCTCACCCAAGTAATTAGTTTCCAAAACCCTCTACCAAGGTGATGGCTTGGGGTGGTAAGGGACACTGATGATTGGGCTCATAGGGCTAGTTTTGAGGGGTGTCCTTCTTGTAGTGTTCATCTTTTCTATTGATACACCTAAATTTTATATGGTGGCTTGTCTCTCACCTGTAACTATTGAATTATGATGTTGAAGTAATTGATTGTGGTTGATTAACCATTTTTATGTTGTATTTCATCTTATTACCTTATGTAGTTTTGTAATATTATTAAATTAGAAAAAAGCATATTATTTATTATGATGTTGATATTGGAGACATTATTGTTGATAGTTACTTAAATCTTGTATAATTAACCAACTATATTTAATCTTTGGTGCACATTTATAGTGGGCTTTATTTACCATATGAGTGGTATTATATAAGAATGCATTATGTTGTACTTGACCTTTTCATATTATTCTATGTACATGATTTAGTGACATAGTTTTTGATTTTAAGTAAGCATGAAATTGGAAAAAGGGTTATTATTGGAATAGTTGTAACCATAATGTCTTAAACATTGACATGAAGGTAAGATGGTGTTGTCTTATGATGTGATAGAATTAATTAGAGGTTATAAATCTCCTTGGTGTAATTATGTATGTTTTACATAGATTTTGTGATGAATTTTTATTTGGTGACATTCTCATGGCATGGTATGTCCATCTAGTATGTAGAATTACCACTTGTTTATGTCACTAGAGTGATGGTATAAGACATATATTAATTTTATCATTGTTATTGAATGCATGGCCTTATCATGTTTATAATCTTGGCTAAAAATAAGATGTTGTAAATAGTTTATGCAAGTAGTCTCTTGATGATTTAAAGCAATATTTTTTTATTACTATATTAAAGCAATGAATGTTCGTTAGCTATATTATCATTTAAGTGAGATTGATTTTATTTATTAAAAAATGAATTAAGCTAGATTAGTGATATTTGTATATAAACCTACATTATAGATTGTGGATTATACCATTAATGGTGTTATAATGGTTTAGATATATGACATGTTTTCTAAAAGTCTAGTAATTCAGATGTTTATAATGCAACTGTTGATTAATGGAAGTTGGTTATATTTTCATTAATGCTTATATGAGAATAGATAGTCATTGGTTATATAAGATATCTGCATGCTTAAAATTAAAGTTTATTCTTATCATTAAATTCTTGGAATTCCTTTTACATGTCTATTAAAGTAATAATTGATCTTGGAATTGGAATAAGGATTTAATAAGTTATGAAAACCTTAATGATTACACTTGGTTATATGATTGAATAGTCCACCTTGGTAATGAGTTATTAATTCATAATATTCCTTAATGAACACACAATATAATGCCTAAGACTATTTAAGTAATGAACTCTCGCATGGTCATACACATGCTAATTAGATGGCATGAACAACTATGTTTTTGTAATAATAAGATATGTTAACTAAAATATAAGTAAGCAAAATTTAGGTGTAGACCTTTATGATAGATTATAGGATGGTATCCATGTATCATGAGGGGTAATTGATTTCCTAGTGTCTCTTGTATACTCTTTCAATAGGGGGTTCATGTGTGTGATGCCACCCACCTTGAGTTTAATATATTATATCTCATCTACTTTAAATAAATAAAATTATTTATTCATGGAGTTACATCTTATTTGTGTGGCCTTCATCCATTAAATGAATGAAGAAATAATGCTTTCTAAAGAACCTTGGGTCATGGTATAGTTATCAATGGTGGTAGGACAAGGAGTAGACCTCACTTGGGTGATTCCCCTAAAGGTTTTAGATAATTTATCTTTTTCTTTGTTATTTTTAGCATTGGATTAGAGATTATCCACTTGCTGATCTCATGATATGATAAGAATTGCCTAGGGAATATTAGTGAGATGGACTCTTATGTTTGATCATTGGAACTTCATGCTTACGTAATGCACTTCTATTTTATCTCATTTGATTTTATAGTAAATTTGTTAACCAAACATTCTAGGATGTGCTTGATTCCATTGTAGTTGGTTATAGACTTATCCATTTGGGTTGTTTAGGATGCTAGTTATTATTTACTAGTATTTCTCATAGAGTTGTTGAGTTGCATTACATTGCATTAACTCTATACAAAAGGACCATTGATGTCTTGTTATATACTCTAAAAGATAAATTTAAAAAAATTGGGGTTGTTTCAATCTTCACATATTCAAAATGAGTAAAACCACTTATGTTTTCATGTTATATTATTCAATATTAAAAATTATATGAAAAAAATTAAACTTTTACAAGTTAAACATGTTTGAAATGACCAAAACTACTTAAGTTTTTAGTGTTACATTATTTAAAATTCAAAATTTAAAGGAATGCACATAAATTTTGAATATTTACATGTAAAACATGTTTTAAATGAGTGAAATCACTTAAATTTTGGTATTACATTATTCAAAATTCAAAATTAAAAGAAATGTGCATAAATTTTGACTCTATAAATGTTAAACGTGTTTGAAATGACCAAAACTACTTAAATTTTGGTGTTACATAATTAAAAATTAAAAATTATAAGAATCATACATAAAGTGAATATTTTACATATTAAACATGTTCAAAACAAGTAAAATTTCTTAATTTTTTATGTTATGTTATTCAAAATTATAATAAATACACATAAAATTTGAATCTTTACATGTTAAACATGTTCAAAATGAACAAAACCACTTAAGTTTTGGTGTTACATTAATCAAAATTTAAAATTATAAGAAACATGTATAAAGTTTGAATCTTTACATGTTAAACATATTTGAAATGAGCAAAACTCCTTAAGTTTAGGTGTTATATTATTCAAAATTATAAATAACATGCATAAAGTTTGAATTTTTAGATGCTAAACATGTTCACAATGAATAAAAGAACTTAATTTTTAGTGTTACATTATTCAAAATTCAAAATTATAAGAAACTTGCATATAGTTTCAATTTTTACATGTTAAACATGTCTAAAAGGAGAAAAACCACTTAAATTTTGGTGTTACCTTATTCAAAATTCAAAATTATAAGAAATTTGCATAAAATTTGAATCTTTACATGTTAAACATGTTTGAAACAAGCTAAACCATTTAAGTTTTGGTGTTACATTTTTCAAAATTCAAAATTATAAGAAATGTGCTTAAAGTTTGATTATTTTCATGTTAAAAATGTTTGAAATGATCAAAACCACTTAAAATTTATTGTTACATTATCCAAATTTCAAAATTATAAGAAAAACACAAAGTTTGAATATTTACATGTTAAACATTTTTTAAATGAGCAAAATCACTTAAGTTTTGGTGTTACATTATTTAAAATTCAAAATTATAAGAAACACACATAAAGTTTGACTCTTTACATATTAAACATGTTTCAAAATGAGTAAAACTACTTAAGTTTTGGTGTTACATTATTTAAAATTCAAAATTATAAGAAACACATGTAAATTTGGACTCGTTACATGTTAAACATGTTCAAAATGAGTAAAACCACTTAAATTTTGATGGAATAATATTCAAAATTCAAAATTACAAGAAACATGCTTAAAGTGACTATTTATATGTTAAACATGATCAAAATGAGCAAAAATGCTTAAGTTTTTTTGTTACATTATTCAAAATTTAAAATTATAAGAAACACATGTAAATTTTGACTCGTTACATGTTAAACATGTTCAAAATGAGTAAAACCACTTAAATTTTGATGGAATAATATTCAAAATTCAAAATTACAAGAAACACGCTTAAAGTGACTATTTATATGTTAAACATGATCAAAATGAGCAAAAATGCTTAAGTTTTTTTGTTACATTATTCAAAATTTAAAATTATAGGAAATGAGCATAAAGTTTAAGTCTTTAAATGCTAAACATATTAAAAACATGTAAAACCACTTAAGTTTTGGTGTTAGTTATTCAAAATTCAAAATTATAAGAAATAAACATAAAGTTTAAATCTTTATATGTTAAGCATCTTTCAAACAAGCAAAACCACTTAAGTTTTGGTGTTACATTATTAAAAATTAAAAATTATGAGAAATACAGATAAAGTTTAAGGTTTTGCATGCTAAACATGTTTGAAATGATCAAAACTACTTAAGTTTTAGTGTTATGTGATTCAAAATTTAAAATTTTAAAAAACACACATATAGTTTTGAATCTTTACATGTTAAGCATGTTTGAAATGAGCAAAACTACTTAAATTTTGGTGTTTCATTATTCAAAATTATAAGAAATATTTTGAATCTTTACATGTTACATATGTTCAAAAAGAGCAAAACCCCTTAAGTTTTAATGTTACGTAAATTTCAAAATTCAAAATTATAAGAAATAGTTTGAATCTTTACATGTTAAAAATGTTCTAAATGAGCAAAATTGCTTAAGTTTTGGTGTTATATTATTCAAAATTCAAAATTATAATAAAAACACATAAAATTTAAATCTTACAATGTTAAACATGTTTAAAATGAAAACACTACTTAAGTTTTAGTTCTACATTATTCAAAATTTAAAATTATAAAAAAATTGTATTAAGTTTGAATCTTTACATGTTAAATATGTTCAAAATGAGTAAAATCATTTAATTTTTTGTGTTACATTATTCAAAATTCAAAATTATAATAAATAGACATAAATTTTGAATCTTTACATGTTTAACATGTTTGAAACAAGTAAAACCACTTAAATTATAGTGTCAAGTTATTCAAAATACAAAATTATAAGAAATACAGATAAATTTTAAATCTTTACATGTTAAATATATTCAAAGTAGGAAAAACTACTTAAATTTTGGTGTTGTATTATTCAAAATTCTAGATTATAAAAAATGCACATAACATTTAAATCTTTACATGTTATATATGTTCAAAACAAATAAAATTGTTTAAGCTTTGGTTTTACATTATTAAGAATTTAAAATCATAAGAAACATGCATAAAGTTTGAATCTCTACATGTTAAATATGTTTAAAATAAGTGAAATTATTTAAGTTTTAGTGTTACATTATTCATAATTCAAAATTATAAGAAATATGCATAAATTTTGAATTTTTACATGTTAAACATGTTCAAAACGAACAAAACTGCCTAAGTTTTAACGTTACATTTTTAAAAATTCAAAATTATAAGAAACATGCATAAGGTTTAAATAGTTACATGTTAAACATGTTTGAAATGATTAAAACTACTTAAGTTTTGGTGTTACATTATTCAAAATTCAAAATTATAAGAAATGTGCATAAAGTTTGAATCTTTACATGTTAAACATGTTCAAAATGAGCAAAACCACTTATATTTTGGTGTTACATTATTCAAAATTATAAGAAATGTGCCTAAAGTTTGAATCACATGTTAAACCACTTAAATTTTAGTGTTACATTATTCAAAATTCAAAATGATAAGAAACACATATAAACTTTGAAACTTTACATATTAAACATGTTTGAAATGATCAAAACTATTTAAGTTTTGGTGCTTTATTATTTAAAATTCAAAATTATAAGAATTTTTTTTAAATCTTTACATGTTAAACATGTTCAAAATGAGCAAACCTGCTTAAGATTTAGTGTTACGTTAAAATTCAAAATTATAAGAAATAATTTGATTGTTATATGTTAAACATGTTTAAAATGAGCAAAATCGCTTAAGTTTTGGTGTTATATTATTTAAAATTATAAGAAATAGTTTGAATCTTTACATGTTAAATATGTTTAAAATGAGTAAAATTACTTAATTTTTGGTGTTACATTATTCAAATTTATAAATTACAATAAAAGTGCATAAAGTTTGTATCTTTACATGTTAAACATATTTGAAATGAGTAAAACTGCTCAAGATTTGGTGTTCTGTTATTCAAAATTTAGAATTATAAGAAATAGTTTTAATCTTTATATGTTAAATATGTTCAAAAATAGAAAAATTGCTTATGTTTTGGTGTTATGATAAATTCAAATTTCGAAATTATAAAAAATAGTTTGAATCTTTACATGTTAAACATGTTTGTAATGAGCAAAATTGCTTAAGTTTTGGTTTTACACTATTCAAAATTTAAAATTATGAGAAATGTGTATAAAGTTTAAATCTTTAAATTTTAAACATATTTAAAACAAATAAAACCACTTAAGATTTGGTGTTACATTATTCAAAATTCAAAATTATAAGAAAGGTGCATAAAGTTTGAATCCTTACATGTTAAACATGTTTAAAATGAACAAAACCATTTAAGTTTTGATGTTACATTATTAAAATTTTAAAATTATAAGAAATACAAATAAATTTTGAATATTTACATATTTAACATGTTTGAAATGATCAAAATTGCATAAGTTTTGGTGTTACGTTATTCAAAATATAAAATTATAAGAAATGCACAAAATTTGAATTTTTACATGTTAAACATGTTTTAAACAAGTAAAACTGCTTAAAATTTTAGTGTTGCATTATTTAAAATAAAAAATGATAAGAAATGACATAATATTTAAATATTTACATCTTAAACATGTTCAAAACAAGCAAAACCACTTAATTTTTAGTGTTATATTATTCAAAATTATAAGAAACACACATAAATTTTGTATCTTTACATGTTAAACATGTCTGAAATAAACAAAATTGTTTAAGTTTTTATGTTATGTTATTCAAAATTTAAAATTATACAAAAAGCGCATATAGTTTGAATATTTACATGTCACAAATATTTAAAACTAGAAAAACCACTTAAGTTTGTGTTAAATTATTCAAAATTCAAAATTATAAGAAACTTTCATAAAGTTTGAATCTTTACATGCTAAATATTATTAAAATGAGTAAAACAAAATAAGTTTTGGTGTTATATTTCTCAAAATTCAAAATTATAAGAAATGCGATAAAGTTTGAATATTTATATGTTAAACATGTTTGAAATGAGTAAAATTACTAAAGTTTTGGTATTACATTATTCAAAATTCAAAATTATAAGAAACACTCATCATGTTTAAATCTTTACATATTAAACATGTTTAAAATAAGCAAAACCACTTAATTTTTGGTGGTACATTATTTAAAATTCAAAATTATAAGAAATATGCATAAAGTTTGAATCTTTACATGTTAAACATGTTTAAAATGAGCAAAACCACTTAAGTTTTAGTGTTACATTATTCGAAATAATAAATTCTATGAAACATATATAAATTTTGAATCTTTATACATTAAACATGTTCAAAATGATCAAAACTACTTAATTTTTGGTGTTACATTATTCAAAAGTTATAAGAAACACGCATAAATTTTGAATCTTTATATATTAAACATGTTCAAAATGAGCAAAACCACTTAAGTTTTAGTGTTACATAATTCAAAAATAAATATTATAATAAACGTGCATAAAGTTTGAATCTTTACTTGTTAAACATGTTCAAAATGAGCAAAAATACTTAAATTTTGGTGTTATGTTATTCAAAATTCAAAGCTATAAGAAATGCACATAAAGTTTGAAACTTTAAATATCAAACATGTTCAAAACGATCAAAACTACTTAAATTTTGATGTTCTATTATTTAAAATTCAAAATTATAAGAAATAATTTGAATCTTTACATGTAAAACATGTTTGTAATGAGTAAACTCAGTTATGTTTTGGTGTTACATTAAATTTAAAATTAAAAATTTAAAATTATAAGAAAGAGTTTGAATCTTTAAATGTTAAATATGTTCAAAACAATCAAAATTCTTTAAGTTTTAGTGTTATGTTATTCAAAACATAAAATTATAAAAACTAATTTGAATCTTTACATCTTAAACATATTCAAAACGAGCAAAATGGCTTAAGTTTTATTGTTATGTTAAATTCAAAATTCAAAATTTTAAGAAATAGTTTGAATCCTTTCATGTTAAACATGTTTGAAATGATCAAAACCAATTAATTTTTGATGTTACATTATTTTAAAATTCAAAATTATAATAAACGTGCATAATGTTTGAATCTTTACATGTTAAACATGTTTAAAAATAGAAAAAACACTTAAATTTTGGTGTTACGTTATTCAAAATTCAAAATTATAAGAAATGTGCATAAAATTTGAATCTTTACATGTTAAACATGTTCAAAATGAGCTAAACCATTTATGTTTTGATGTTACATTTTTTTAAATTCAAAATAATAAGAAATGTGCATAAAGTTTGAATATTTACATGTTAAAAATGCTTGAAATGAGCAAAACCACTTAAATTCTGTTGTTACATAATTCAAAATACAAAATTATAAGAAACATGCATAAATTTTGAATCTTTACATGTTAAACATTTTTGAAATAAAGAAAACCACTTAAATTTTGGTGTTACATTATTCAAAATTTAAAATTATAAAAAACACATGTAAAATTTGACTCTTTACATGTGAAACATGTTCTAAATGAGTAAAACCACTTAGGTTTTGGTGTTATAATATTTAAAATTCAAAATTATAAGAAGCGTTCATAAAGTGACTTTTTATATGTTAAACATGTTCAAAATGAGCAAAAATGCTTAAGCTTTTTTGTTATATTATTCAAAATTTAAAATTATAAGAAATGAGTATAAAGTTTATGTCTTTAAATGTTAAATTTTTTTAAAACATGCAAAACTACTTAAGTTTTGGTGTTAGTTATTCAAAATTATAAGAAATGCATATAACGTTTAAATCTTTACATGTTAAGCATGTTTGAAATGAGCAAAACCACTTAAGTTTTGGTGTTACATTATTCAAAATTTTAAATTATAAGAAATATAAATAAAGTTTGAATCTTTAAATGTTAAACATATCTGAAATGAGCAAAACTACTTAAGTTTTGGTGTTATATAGTTTTTAATCTTTACATGTTAAACATGTTCAACATAATTAAAACTACTTATGTTTTGGTGTTCCATTATTCAAAATTTAAAATAATAAGAAACAATTTGAATCTTTACATGTTAAACATGTTTAAAAAAAGTAAAACTACTTAATTTTTGGTGTTACATTATTCAAAATTCAAAATTGTAAGAAAACCACATGAAGATTAAATCTTTAAATATTAAACATGTTCAAAACAAGAAAAATCGTTTAAGTTTTGGTGTTACATTATTCAAAATTTAAAATTATAAAAAAATTGTATTAAGTTTGAATCTTTACATGTTAAATATGTTCAAAATTAGTGAAACCATTTAAGTTTTGGTGTTACATTGTTCAAAATTCAAAATTATAATAAATGCACACAAAGTTTGAATCTTTACATGTTTAACATGATTGAAACAAGTAAAAACACTTAAATTATAGTGTAAAGTTATTCAAAATTCAAAATTATAAGAAATATGGATAAAATTTAAATCTTTACATGTTAAATATATTCAATGTAGGAAAAACTACTTAAATTTTGGTGTTGTATTATTCAAACTTCTAGATTAAAAAAAATGCACATAAAGTTTATATCTTTACATGTTATATATGTTCAAAACAAATAAAATTGTTTAATCTTTGGTGTTACATTATTAAGAATTTAAAATTATAAGAAACATGCATAAAGTTTGAATCTTTACATGTTAAACATGTTTAAAAAGAGTGAAATTATTTAAGTTTTAGTGTTACATTATTCATAATTCAAAATTATAAGAAATATAAATAAAGTTTAAATTTTTACATGTTAAACATGTCCAAAATGAACCAAATTACTTAAGTTTTAGTGTTATATTTTTTAAAAATCAAAATTATAATAAACATGTATAAAGTTTAAATCTTTACATGTTAAACATGTTTGAAATAAGTAAACCTGCTTAAGTTTTGGTTTTACATTATTCAAAATTCAAAATTATAAGAAATATGCATAGAGTTTGAATTTTTTCATGTTAAACATGTTCGAAATGAGTAAAACCACTTAAGTTTTGGTGTTACATTATTTAAAATTCAAAATTATAAGAAACGTGCTTAAAATTTGAATCTTTACATGTTATTAAACATATTTGAAAAGAGCTAAACCACTTAAGTTTTAGTGTTACATTATTCAAAATTCAAAATTATAATAAATACACATAAAGTTTAAATCCTTACATGTCAAACATATTTGAAACAAATAAAATCACTTAAGTTTTAGTGTTACATTATTCAAAATTCAAAATTATAAACAACATGCATAAACTTTGAATTTTTACATGTTAAATATGTTTGAAAAGACCAAAACTATTTAAGTTTTGGTGTTTTGTTATTTAAAATTCAAAATTATAAGAAACAATTTGAATCTTTATATGTTAAACATGTTCAAAATGAGCAAATTCGCTTAAGATTTAGTGTTACATTAAATTCAAAATTAAAAGAAATAGTTTAAATCTTTAAATGTTAAACATGTTTGAAATGAGCAAAACTACTTAAGTTTTGGTGTTATGTTATTCAAAATTATAAGAGATAGTTTGAATGTTAATATGTTAAACATGTTTTAAATGGAAAAAACTATTTAAGTTTTAGTGTTACATTAAATTCAAAATTCTAAGAAATAATTTGAATCTTTACATGTTAAACATGTTCAAAATGAGCAAAATTGCTTAAGTTTATGTTACATTATTTAAATTTATAAATTATAATAAATGTATGTAAAGTTTGAATCTTTACATGTTAAACATATTTGAAATAAGCAAAACTACTTAAGTTTTGGTATTTTGTTATTCAAAATTCAGAATTATAAGAAATAGTTTTAATCTTTACATGTTAAATATGTTGAAAAATAGCAAAACCACTTAAGTTTTGGTGTTATGTTAAATTCAAATTTCAAAATTATAAAAAATAGTATGAATCTTTACATGTTAAACATGTTCAAAATAAGCAAAACTGCTTAAGTTCTGGTATTATATTATTCAAAATTATGAAAAATGTACATAAAGTTTGAATCTTTAAATTGTAAACATATTTGAAACAAGCAAAACCTCTTAAGAAAGATTTGGTGTTATATTATTCAAAATTATAAATTATAAAAAATGTGTATAAAATTTAAATCTTTACATATTAAACATGTTCAAAATGAGCAAAATCATTTAAGTTTTGATGTTACGTTATTACAAATTCAAAATTATAAGAATACACATAAAGTTTGAATCTTTACATGTTTAACATGTTTGAAAGGAGCAAAATTGCATAAGTTTTAGTGTTATGTTATTCAAAATACAAAATTATAAGAAATCCAAAAAATTTGAATCTTTACATGTTAAACATGTTCAAAACAAGTAAAATTGCTTAAAATTTTGGTGTTACATTATTCAAAATTAAAAGTTATAAGAAATGACATAATATTTAAATTTGTACATGTTAAACATGTTTGATACAAGCAAAACCATTTCAGTTTTAGTGTTACATTATTTAAAATTCAAAATTATAAGAAATGCATATAAATTTTGTATCTTTACATGTTAAACATGTTTAAAAAGAGTAAAACTATTAAATTTTTTATGTTATGTTATTCAAAATTTATAGTTATAAGAAATATGCATATAGTTTGAATCTTTACATGTTAAACATATTCAAAACTAGAAAAACTAAAATTTTAATGTTACATTATTCAAAATTAAAAATTATAAGAAACTTGCATAAAGTTTGAATCTTTGCATGCTAAATATGTTCAAAACGAGTAAAACCACATAAATTTTGGTGTTACATTTCTCAAAATTCAAAATTATAAGAAACATGATAATGTTTGAACATTTACATGTTAAACATGTTTGAAATGAGTAAAACTACTAAAATTTTGGTGTTACATTATTCAAAATTCAAAATGATATGAAACACTCATCAAGTTTTAATCTTTACATGTTAAACATGTTTAAAATGAAGAAAATCACTTAATTTTTGGTATTACATTATTTAAGATTCAAGATTATAACAAATGTACATAAGGTTTGAATCTTTACATGTTGAAACATTTGAAATGATTAAAACCACTTAAGTTTTGGTGTTACATTATTTAAAATAAAAAATTATAAAAAATATGCATAAAGTTTGAATCTTTACATGTTAGATATGTTCAAAATGAGCAAAACTGCTTAAGTTTTGGTGTTTCGTTATTCAAATTTATAAACTATAAGAAACATGTATAAATTTTGAATCTTTACAAGTTAAACATGTTTGACACAAGCAAAACCACTTAAGTTTTGGTGTTATATTATTAAAAATTAAAAGTTATAAGAAATGTGCATAAAATTTGAATCTTTATATGTTAAACATGTCCAAAATGAGTAAAAACACTTAAATTTTGGTGTTACCTTATTTAAAATTCAAAGTATAATAAATGCACATAAATTTTGAAAATTTACATATTAAATATGTTTGAAATGAGCAAAACTACTTAAACGTGCATAATATTTGAATCTTTACAAATTAAACATGTTCAAAAAAAGAAAAACCACTTATTTTAGTGTTACATTATTCAAAATTCATAATTATAAGAAATGTGCATAAAGTTTGAATCCTTACATGTTAAAAATGGTCAAAATGAGCAAAATTACTTAGGTTTTAGTGTTACATTATTCAAAATTCAAACTAAAAAATTCCCTTAAAGTTTAAATCTTTACATGTTAAAACTATTTAAAACAACTAAAACTGCTTACATTTTTATGTTACATTATTCGAAATTCAAAATTATATGAAATGCACATAAATTTTGAATCTTTATATATTAAACATGTTCAAAATAAGCAAAATCACTTATGTTTTGGTGTTAATTTATTTAAAATTCAAACTTATAATAAACGTGCATAAAATTTGAAACTTTACACATTAAACATGTTTGAAATGAGTAAAATTGTTTAAGTTTTGGTGTTCTATTATTTAAAATTAAAAATTAAAAGAAACAATTTGAATCTTTACTTGTAAAACATGTTTGAAATGAGCAAACTTGCTTATGTTTTAATGTTACATTAAATTTAAAATTCAAAATGATAAGAAATAGTTTGAATCTTTAAAAGTTAAACATGTTCAAAATGAGTAAAATGACTTAAGTTTTAGTGTTATGTTATTCAAAACATAAATTATAAGAAATAATTTGAATCTTTACATGTTAAAAATATTCAAAATGAACAAAATGGCTTATGTTTTGATGTTACGTTAAATTCAAACATCAAAATTATAAGAAATAGTTTAAATCTTTTCATGTTAAACATGTTCAAAATGATCAAGAGCACTTAAGTTTTGATGTTACATTATTCAAAATTCAAAATTATAATAAACGCGCATAATTTGTGAATATTTACATGTTAAACATGTTTCAAAAGAGAAAAGCCACTTAAATTTTAGTGTCACGTTATTCAAAATTTGAAATTATAAGAAATGTGCATAAATTTTTAATCTTTACATATTAAAAATGATCAAAATGATCAAAACTACTTAGGTTTTGGTTTTATGTTATTCAAAATTCAAAATTCTAAGAAATTTCCATAAAATTTAAATCTTTACATATTAAACATGTTCAAAATGAGCAAAACTATTTAAATTTTAATGTTACATTATTCAAAATTCAATATTATAAGAAATGTGCATAAAGTTTGAATCTTTATATGTTAAACATGTTCAAAATGAGTAATACCACTTCTTTTTTGGTGTTAATTTATTCAAAATTCAAACTTATAATAAATGTGCATAAAATTTGAATCTTTACACATTAAAAATGTTTGAAATGAGTAAAATTTATTAAATTTTGGTGTTATATTATTCAAAATTTGAAATTACAAGAAACATGCATAAAATTTGAATCTTTACATGTTAAATATATTCAAAATGAGCAAAACAACTCAAGTTTTAGTTTTACATAATTCAAAATTCTAAGAAATACACATAAAGATTTCATATTTACATGTTAAACATGTTTGAAACAAGTAAAATTTATTAAGTTTTGATGCTACATTTTTCAGAATTCATAATTATAATTAAAGTGCATAAAGTTTGAATTTTTTCATGTTAAACATGTTCAAAAAGAGCAAAATTGCTTAAGTTTTGGCGTTAGTTATTCAAAATTTAAAATTACAAGAAATACAAATAAAGTTTGAAATGAGCAAAAATTCTTAAGATTGGTGTTACATTATATAAAATTTAAAATTATAAGAAACATGTATAAATTTTGAATCTTTACATGTTAAACATGTTCGAAATGAACAAAACTATTTAAATTTTGGTCTTACATTATTCAAAATCAAAAATGATAAGAAATACGCATAAAATTTGAATCTTTACATAGAAAACATGTTCAAAATAAGTAAAACCATTGAAATTTCGGTGTTACATTATTTAAACATTAAAATTATAATAAATGCACATAAAGTTTGAATCTTTACATGTTAAACATGTTTGAAATGAGTAAAACTACTTAAGTTTTGGTGTCACATTATTCAAAATTATAAGAAACAAGCATAATGTTTGAATCTTTACATTTTAAACATGTTCAAGACATACAAATCTACATAGGTTTTGGTGTTATGTTATTAAATTTTTTAAAATATAAGAAACACAAATAAAGTTTGAATCTTTAAATTTTAAACATATCCAAAACACATAAAATACCTTAAGTTTTAGCGTTATGTTATTCAAGATTCAAAATTATAATAAATGTTCATAAAGTTTAAACTTTTACATATTAAACATGTTATAAATACATAAAACCACTTAAATTTTAATGTTACATTATTCAAAATTCAAAATTATAAGAAACATGAATAAAGTTTGAACCTTTACATGTTAACATGTTCAAAACAAACTAAACTGCTAAAGTTTTGGTGTTATATTATTCAATATTCAAAATTGTAAGAAATGCATATAAAATTTGAATCTTTACATGTTAAACATGTTTAAAATAAGTAAAACCACTTAAGTTTTCATGTTATGTTATTCAAAATTTAAAATTATAAGATTTGTCTCTTGATTTTGAATCTTTTCATGCTAAACATAATTGAAATGATCATAATAAGTTATGTTTTCATGTTACATTATTCAAAATTCAAAATTACAAGAAACCCACATAAATTTTAAATATTTTCATGTAAACATGTTAAAATTGAGTAAAATTGCTTAAGTTTTGGTGTTATGTTATTCAACATTAAAAATTATAAGAAATGCACATAAAGTTTAAATATTTTCATGTTAAACAAATTCAAAATGAGCAAAATTGGTTAAGTTTTGGTGTTACATTAATCAAAATTTAAAATTACAAGAAATGCACATAAAATTTGATGTTTTCATCTTAAACATGTTTGAAAGGAGCAAACCTAGTTAATTTTTTATGTTACGTTATTTTTAATTCAAAATTATAAGAAATATACATAAAGTTTGAGTCTTTACATGTTAAATATGTTGGAAATGAGCAAAACCGTTTAAGTTTTTGTGTTACGTTATTCAAAATTCAAAATTATAAAAAACACACATAAAGTTTGAATATTTACATCTTAAATATATTTGAAATGAGTCAAACTATTTAAGTTTTAGTGTACATTATGCGAAATTCAAAATTATAAGAAATGCACATAATGTTTGATGAATCTTTACATGTTAAACATGTTCTAAATGAGCAAAATGGCTTAAATTTTTGGTGTTATGTCATTCAAAAATTTAAAATTATAAGAAACACACATAAAATTTGAATCTTTACATGTTCAAAATGAGTAAATTCACCAAAGTTTGTTGTTACATTATTTAAAGTTCAAAATTATAAGAAACATGCATAAAGTTTGATTGTTTACATGTTAAACATGTTTGAAATAAATAAAATCACTTATGTTTTGGTGTTATATTATTCAAATTTTAGAGTTATAAGATATGAGCATAAATTTTGATCTTCACATATTAAACATGTTCAAAATAATCAAAACCACTTAAATTTTGATGTTGCATTATTCAAAGTTTAAAATTATAAGAAACATGCATAAAGTTTGAATATTTACATATTGAACATGTTCAAAATGAACAAAATTACTTAAGTTTTAATGTTATGTTATTCAATATTCTAACTTTTAAGAAATATACATAAAATTTGAATCTTTACATGTTAAACATGTTCAAAATGAGCAAAATTTCTTAAATTTTGGTGTTACATTATTTAAAGTTCAAAAATTATAAGAGACATAAATAATACTTAAATCTTAATATATTAAACATGTTGGAAATGATTAAAATCACTTAAGTTTTGATGTTACGCTATTTGAAGTTAAAAATTATAATAAATGTGCATAAAATTTGAATTTTTACGTGTTAAACATGTTCAAAATGAGTAAAACTACTTAGGTTTTGGTGTTACATTATTCAAAGTTAAAAATTATAAGAAATACATATAAATTTTCAATCTTTATATGTTAAACATGTTCAAAATATACAAAACCACTTAAGCTTTGGTGTTATATTATTCAAATTTTAAAATTATAAGAAGCATGTATAAAGTTTGAATCTTTACATGTTCAAAATGAGAAAAACTACTTAAGCTTTGGTGTTATGTTATTAAAAATTCAAAATTATAAGAAACATGAATAAAGTTTGAGTCTTTACATATTAAACATGTTTGAAACAAGCAAAATTGGTTAAGCTTTGGTTTTACATTATTCAGATTTCAAAATTATAATAAATGTGCATAAATATTGAATCTTTATATGTTTGAACAAAACAAAACCATTTATGTTTTGGTGTTATGTTATTCAAAATTCAAAATTATAAGAAACACGCATAAAGTTTGAATCTATTCACGTAAAACTTTTTTTAAACAAGTTTTGGTGTTATGTTATTCAAAATTAAAAATTAGAAGAAATGTACATAAAGTTTAAATTTTTACATGTTAAATATGTTAAAAACTAGAGAACCCCCTTAAGTTTTGGTGTTACATTATTAAAAACTATAAGAAACACACATAAAATTTGAATCTTTTCATGTTAAACATGTTCAAAATGAGCAAATTTGATTAAATTTTGGTGTTATGTTACTCAAAATACAAATTTATATTAAACATGCAAAAATTTAGAAACTTTACATGTTAAACATGTTTGAAATGAGAAAAACCACTTAAGTTTTGAAGTTGCATTACTCAAAAGTAAAAATTATAAAAAATGCGCATAAATTTTGAATCTTTACATGTTAAACATGTTCAAAACAACTAAAACCACTTAAGTTTTGGTGTTTCATTATTAAAAATTCAAAATTATAAGAAATATGTAAAGAATTTCAATCTTTACATGTTAAACATGTTTGAAATGAGCAAAACTACTTATAAGAAACATGTATAAAGTTTGAATAATTATAGGATAAACATTTTTAAAATAAACAAAACCACTTAAATTTTGGTGTTACATTATTCAAATTTTAAAATTATAAGATATATGCATAAAGCTTGAATATTTACATATAAAACATGTTCAAAAAGAGAAAAATCACTTAAATTTTTTTGTTATGTTATTCAAAATTCAAAATTATATGAGACGCGCATAAAGTTTTAATCTTTACACGTTAAACATGATCAAAATTAGTAAAATTGATTAAGTTTTGGTGTTATGTTATTAGAAATTCAAAATTATAATAAATGTGCATAAAGTTTGAATCTTTACATGTTTAACATATTCAAAATGAGGAAAACTACTTAAGATTTGGTGTTACATTATTCAAAATTAAAAATTATAAGAAATCTGTATAATGTTTGAATCTTTACATGTTAAACATGTTCAAAATGAGCAAAACTACTTAAGTTTTGGTGTTACATTATTCAAAATTGAAAATTATAAAAAATATGCATAAAGTTTTAATCTTTACATGTTAAACATGTTCAAAAAGAGAAATACCACTTAAATGTTGGTGTTATATTATTCAAAATTCAAAATTATAAGAAACATGTATTAAGTTTGAATCTTTACATGTTAATCATGTTTGAAATAAGCAAAACCATTTAAGTTCTGGTGTCAAATTATTCGAAATTATAAGAAATATCCATAAAGTTTAAATATTTACATGTTAAACATATTCAAAATGAGTAAAAATGCCTAAATTTTAGTGTTATGTTATTAAAAATTTAAAATTATAAAAAATATTTTGAATCTTCACATGTTATGCATGTTAAAAATGAGTAAAATTGCTTAAGTTTTGATGTTATGTTAAATTCAAAATTATAAAAAATAGTTTGAATCTTTACATGTTAACATGTTCAAAATGAGGAAAACCTTTTAAGTTTTGGTGTTACGTTATTCAAAATTCAAAATTATAAAAAATGCATAAAGTTTGAATCTTTACATGTTAAAACATGTTTTAAATGAGCAAAACTACTTAAATTTTGGTGTTTCGTTACTCAAAATTCAAAATTATAAGAAATAGTTTGAATTTTTACATACTAAACATGTTCAAAAATAACAAAACCACTTAAGTTTTGGTGTTATATTAAATTCAAAAATCAAAATTATAATAAACAATTTAAATTTTTATATGTTAAACATGTTTAAAATGAGCAAAACTACTTAGGTTTTGGTGTTATGTTATTCAAAATTCAAAATTATGAGAAAACGACATAAAGTTTGAATCTTTAAATGTCAAACATTTTTGAAATGAGCAAAACTACTTAAATTTTTGTATTATGTTATTCAAAATTCAAAATTATAAGAAATATCCATAAAGTTTGAATCTTTACATGTTAAACATGTTCGAAACAAGCAAAACCATTTAAGTTTTGGTGTTACATTTTAAAGTTTGAACTTTAAATGTTTAATATGTTTAAAATGAGAAAACCTATTTAAGTTTTGATGTTACATTATTCAAAAGAAATAAATAAGAAATACGTATAAATTTTAAATCTTTATGTATGAAATTTGTTTGAAATGAGCAAAACCACTTAAGTTTAGTGTTACATTATTCAAAATTATAATAAATGCACATAAAATTTGAATCTTTACATATTAAACATATTTGAAATAATCAAAATGATTTATGTTTTGGTGTTATGTTATACAAAATTCAAAATTACAAGAAACATGTATAAAGTTTGAATCATTTCATGTTAAACATGTTAAAATGAGCACAATGGATTAAGTTTTGGTGTTACTTTATTTAGAATAAAAAATTACAAGAAACGGGCATAAAGTTTGAATATTTACATCTCAAACATGTTAAGAATGATTAAACCACCTTAAGTTTTGGTGTTATATTATTAAAAACAAAAAATTATAAGAAAGGTGCATAAAGTTTGAATAGTTTCATGTTAAACATATTTGAAATGAAAAAACTTGTTTAAGTCTTTTTGTTACTTTATTCAAAATACAAACTTATAAAAAACATGCCTAAAGTTAGAATCTTTACATGTGAAACATGTTTGAAATGAGCAAAATTGATTAAGTTTTGGTGTTTTATTATTCAAAAATCAAAATTATAAGAAATGCACATAACGTTTGAATCTTTACAGGTTAAACATGTTCAAAATAAGCAAAACTATTTATGTTTTGGTGTTATATTATTTAAAATTAAAAATTATAAGAAATGTGTAAAAAATTTAAATCTTTACATGTTAAACATGTTCACAATGAGCAAAAACGCTTAAGTTTTTTATGTTACATTATTCAAAATTTAAAAATATAAGAAATGCACAAAATTTTTGAATCTTTACATGTTAAACATATTTGAAAATAGCAAAATCGCTTAAGTTTTAGTATTAGATTATTTAAAATTATAAGAAACGTGCATAAAATTTAAATTTTTACATGTTCAACATGTTCAAAATGAGCAAAACCACTCAAATTTTAGTGTTACATTTTTCAAAATTATAAGAAACATGCATAAAGTTTGCATATTTACAAGTTAAACATGTTCAAAATGAGCAAAATTGCTTAATTTTTTGGTGTTACATTATCCAATTTTCAAAATAATAATAAATATACATAAAATTTAAAATTTTACATGTTAAAAAAGTTCAAAACAAGCAAAAATGCTTAAGCTTTTATGTTATGTTGTTAAAAATTCAAAATTATAAGACATGTGCATAAAGTTTGAATCTTTACATGTTAAACATATTCGAAATTAACAAAACTAATTAAGTTTTGTTGTTACATTATTCAAAATTCAAAATTATAAAAAAATATGCATAAAATTTGAATCTTTACATGTTTACCATATCCAAAATGAGCAAAACCACTTAAGTTTTGGTGTTACATAATTTGAAATTGAAAATTATTAGAAACGCACATAAAGTTTGAGTCTTTACATGTTATACATGTTTAAAAGGAGTAAAACTACTTAAATTTTGGTGTTACATTATTTTAAATTCAAAATTATAAGAAACACACATAAATTTTGAATCTTTACATGTTAAACATTTTGGAAAAGAATAATATTGCTTAAGTTTTGGTGTTACATTATTGAAAATTCAAAATTATTAAAAACATGCATAAAGTCTGAAACTTTACATGTTAAACATGTTTGAAATGAGAAAAATAGTTTAAGTTTTGGTATTACATTATTTAAAATTCAAAATTATAAAAAACATGCATAAATTTTTAATCTTTACATGTTAAACATGTTCAAAATGAGCAAAAATTCTTAAATTTTGGTGTTACATTATTAAAAATTATAAGAAATAATTTGAATCTTTACATGCTAAATATGTTTGAAATGATGAAAATTGCTTAAGTTTTAGTGTTACATTAAATTTGAAATTTAAAATTATAAGAAACAGTTTAAATCTTTACATGATAAACATGTTCAAAATGAGCAAAACCTTTTTAAAATTTTAGTGTTACATTATTCAAAATTTAAAACTACAAGAAATACATAAAAATTTAGATATTTACATGTTAAACATGTTTAAAACGAATAAAAGTACTTGAGTTTTCATGTTCCATTATTCCAAATTTAAAATTATAAGAAATAGTTTGAATCTTTACATGTTAAACATGTTCAAATAGAGCAAAACCACTTAAGTTTTGGTGTTATAGTAAATTCAAAATTCCAAATTATAAGAAACAGATTGAATCTTTACATGTTAAACATGTTTGAAATGAGTAAAACTACGTAAATTTTGGTGTTATGATATTCAAAATTGAAAATTATGAGAAACATGTATAATGTTTGAAAATTATGTAAAACTACTTAAGTTTTAATGTTATGTTATTCAAATTTATAAATTATAAGAAACATGCATAAATTTTGAATTTTTGCATGTTAAACATGTTCAAAACAAACAAAACCACTTAAGTTTTGACTTTAAATTATTAAAAATTCAAAATTATAAGACATGTACATAAAATTTCAATCTTTACATATTAAATATGTTTGAAATGAGCAAAACTGCTTAAATTTTGATGTTACATTATTAAAAGTTTAAAATTATAAGAAACGTGCATAAAATTTAAATCTTTACATATTAAAAATGTTTAAAATGAGCAAAAGCACTTAAATTTTAGTGATACATTATTCGAAATTCAAAAATATATGAAACACACATAAAATTAGAATCTTTACATGTTAAACAAGTTTGAAATGAGTAAAACCACTTAAATTTTGGTATTAGGTTTTTTAAAACTCAAAATTATTATAAATACACATAACTTTTGAATCTTTACATGTTAAACATGTTCAAAATGGGAAAAACCGTTTAAGTTTTGGTGTTACATTATTTAAAAGCATAATAAATGCACATAAAATTTGTATATTTACATGTTAAACATGTTTAAAATGAGTAAAATTGCTTAAAATTTAATGTTATGTTATTTACAATTCAAAATTATAAGAAATGTGCATAAAGTTTGAATCTTTACATGTTAAATATTTTTGAAATGAATAAAATTACTTAAATTTTAGTGTTACGTTATTCAAAATTTTAAATTATAAGAAACATACATAAAGTTTGACTCTTTAAATTTTAAACATGTTTGAAATGAGTAAAACCACTTAAGTTTTGGTGTTACAATATTCAAAATTCAAAATTATAAGAAATGTGCATAATGTGACTCTTTATATGTTAAACATGTTCAAAGTGAGCAAAAATGCTTAAGTTTTTGTGATACATTATTTAAAATATAAATATGCTTAAGTCTTTACAAGATAAACATTTTGAATACATGTAAAACCACTTAAGTTTTGGTGTTAGTTATTCAAAATTATAAGAAATATGCATAAAGTTTATATCTTTACATGTTAAGCATGTTTGAAATGAGCAAAACCATTTAAGTATTGGTGTTACATTATTCAAAATTATGAGAGATACACATAAATTTTGAATATTTACATGTTAAACATATTCAAAATGAGCAAAACTACTTAAGTTTTAGTGTTACTTGATTCAAAATTCATTATTATAAAAAAATACATATAAAGTTTGAATCTTTACATGTTAAACATGTTTGAAATGAGCAAAATTGCTTAAGTTTTAGTATTACATTATTAAAAATTAAAAATTATAAGAAATGTGCATAAAGTTTACGTATTAAACATGTTTGACACAAGTAAAACCGCTTATGTTTTGGTGATACATTATTCAAAATTCAAAATTATAAGAAACATTTATTAAGTTTGAATCTTTATAAGTTAAACATATTTGAAATGAGCCAAACTATTTAAGTTTTGGTGTTATTTTATTAAAAATTATTAAAAAAAAATAAAAAATTTGAATCTTTACATATTTAACATGTTTGAAACAAGTAAAACAATTTAAATTTTAGTGTAAAATTATTCAAAATACAAAATTATATGAAATACACATAAATTTTGAATCTTTACATGTTAAACATGTTCAAAACAAGAAAAATTACTTAAATTTTTGTGTTGCATTATTCAAAAATTTAAATTATAAGAACTTCACAAAAAGTTAAAATCTTTAGATGTTAAATATGTTGAAAACAAGCAAGATGACTTATGTTTTGGTGTTATTTTATTCAAAATTCAAAATTACAAGAAAATTACATAAAATTTGAATCTTTACATGTTAAATATGTTTAGAATAAGCAAAACTACTTAAGTTTTGATGTTATGCCAGTCAGAATTTAAAATTATAATAAACATGCATAAAGTTTAAATCTCTACATATTAAACATGTTCAAAATGAGTAAAACTATTTAAATTTTAGTGTGACGTTATTCATAATTCAAAATTTTAAGAAGCATGCATAAAGTTTGAATCTTCACATGTTAAACATGTTTGTAATGAGTAAAACTGCTAAAGTTTTAGTGTTACATTTTTCAAAATTTAAAATTATAACAAACACACATAAAGATTGAATTTTTACATGTTAAACATGTTTGAAATGAGCAAAACTGCTAGTGATTTGGTGTGACATTATTCAAAATTAAAAATTATAATAAATGTCAATAAAATTTAAATCTTTACATGCTAAACATGTTCAAAATGAGTAAAACTACTTAAATTTTGGTGTTACATTATTCAAAATTATAAGAAATGTACATAAAATTTAAATCTTTACATGTTAAACATGTTCAAAATGAGCAAAACCACTTAAATTTTGGTGTTACATTATTCAAAATCCAAATTTATAAGAAATGTGCATAAAATTTGAAGCTTTGCATGTTAAACATGTTTTAGATGAGCAAAATTGCTTAAATTTTAATGTTACATTATTCAAAATTTAAAATTATAATAAATAGACATAAATTTTGTATCTTTACATGTTAAACATGTTTGAAATGAGCAAAAATCACTTAAATTTTAGTGTTACATTACTGAAAATTCAAAATTATATTAAACATGTGTAAATTTTAAATCTTTACATGTTAAACATATTTGAAACAAGCAAAACTAGTTATGTTTTGATGTTCCATTATTTAAAATTCAAAATTATAAGAAATAATTTGAATATTTGCATGTTAAATATGTTTGAAATGAGTAAACCCACTTAAAATTTGATATTATGTTAAATTCAAAATTGAAAAAAATAGTTTAAAATTTTACATGTTAAACATGTTCAAAATGAGCAAAACCAATTAATTTTTGGTGTTATGTTATTCATTATTCAAAATTATAAGATTTTTTTTGAATATTTACATGTTAAGAATGTTTGAACTGAGCAAAATTGCTTAATTTTTGTGTTACATTATTCAAATTTTTAAATTATAAGAAACATGCATAAAGTTTGAATCTTTCCATGTGAAACATATTTGAAACAAGCAAAACTAATTAAGTTTTGGTGTTTCATTACTTAAAATTTAAAATTATAAAAAACAACTTGAATCTTTACATGTTAAACATGTTTGAAATGAGCAAACCCACTTAATATTTGGTGTTATGTTATTCAAAATTCAAATCTTTACATAGCTTTAAGATTTGGTGTTTCTTATAAATAGCTTTGAATAATGTTCGAATCTATACATGTTAAACATGTTCAAAATGAGCAAACCCAAGTTTTGGTGTTATGTTATTCAAAATTCAAAATTATAAGAAAAAGTTTGAACGTTTACATGTTAAACATGTTTGAAACGAATAAAATTGCTTAAGTTTTGGTGTTATGTTAAATTCAAAATTTAAAAGTATAAGAAATAGTTTGAATATTTACATGTTAAATATGAAAAAAAATTATTAAGTTTTGGTGTTACCTTATTCAAATTTCGAAATTATAAGAAATGTACATAAAATTTGAGTCTTTACATGTTAAACATGTTTGAAACAAGAAAAACTACTTATGTTTTGGTGTTTTGTTATTCAAAATTCAAAATTATAAGAAATAGTTTGAATCTTTACATATTAGACATGTTCAAAAAGATCAAAACCACTTAATTTTTGGTGTTATGTCAAATTGAAAATTCAAAATTATAAAAAATAGTTTGAATATTTACATGTTAAACATGTTTGAAATGAGTAAAATTGCTTAAGTTAGGGTTTTCTATTATTCAAAATTCAAAATTATGAGAAACAAGCATAAAATTTGAATCGTTAAATGTCAAACATGTTTAAAACAAGCAAAACCACTTGAAATTTGATATTAAATTATTCAAAATTCAAAATTATAAGAAATGTGCTTCAATTTTGCAGCCTTACATATTAAACATGTTCAAAATAAGCAAAACTATTTAAGTTTTGATGTTGTGTTATTCAAAATTATAATAAATGCACATAAGGTTTGAATTTTTACACACTTAACATGTTCAAAATGAGCAAAATTGCATAAGTTTTGGTGTTACGATATTCAAAATATAAAATTATAAAGATGCACATAAAATTTGAGTCTTTACATGTTAAATATGTTTGAAAAAAGCAAAACTGCCTAAAATTTTGGTCTTGCATTATTCAAAATTAAAAATTATAAGAAATGCACATAAAGTTTGATTGAATTTTTACCTGTTAAACATGTTCGAAACAAGCAAAACCACTTAAGTTTTGGTGTTATATTATTCAAAATTAAAAATTATAAGAAACACAAATAAATTTTGTATCTTTACATGTTCAAAATGAGAAAAATTACTTAAGTTTTGATGTTTAAAATTATAAAAAGCATGCATAAAGTTTGAATTTTTATATCTTAAACATGTTTTAGTTGAGTAAAATTGCTTGAGTTTTAGTGTATGCTATTCAAAATTATAAGAAAGACATGTAATGTTTGAATTGTTACATGTTAGACATGTTCTAAATGAGTAAAATAACTTAAGTTTTGGTGTTATGTTATTCAAAAAATTAAAATTCTAAGAAATGCACATAAAATTTGAATCTTTACATGATAAATATGTTCTAAATGAGTAAATTGACTTAATTTTTGGTGTTACATTATTTACATGTTAAACATGTTCAAAATGAGCAAAACTTTTTATGTTTTGGTGTTATATTATTTAAAGTTCAAAGTTATAAGAAATGAGCATAAAGTTTGAATCTTTACATGTTAAACATGTTCAAAATAAGCAAAATCACTATTATTTTGGTGTTACATTATTCAAAATTTAAAATTATAAGAAAAATGAGCAAAACTACTTAAGTTTGAGTGTTACATTATTCAATATTCTAACTTATAAGAAATGCACATAAAATTTGAATCTTTACATGTTAAACATGTTCAAAATGAGTGAAACTACTTAAATTTTGGTGTTACGTTATTCAAAGTTCAAAAATTAAAAGAGATGCACATAATGCTTAAATATTTATATACTAGACATGTTCAAAATAAGCAAAATCATTTAAGTTTTAATGTTATGTTATTTAAAGTCAAAAATTATAAGAAAAATGCTTAAAGTTTAAATTTTTACATGCTAAACATGTTCAAAATAAACAAAACCACTTAAGTTTTAGTGTTACATTATTCAAAGTTAAAAGTTATAAGAAAAGCAAATAAAGTTTGAATCTTTACATGTTAAAGATGTCTAAAATGAGCAAAACCACTTAAACTTTGGTGTTATGTTATTGAAATTTAAAAAGTATCAGAATCTTTAATATTTACAAGTTAAATATTTTTAAAATGAGAAAAACCACTTAAGATTTGGTGTTATCTTATTCAAAACTCAGAATTATAGTAAACATGCATAAATTTTGAGTCTTTACATATTAAACATATTTGAAATGAGCAAAATTGCTTAAGATTTGGTGTTACGTTATTCAAAATTATAAGAAATGCGCATAAATTTTGAATCTTTATATGTTAAACATATTCAACACAATCAAAACCATTTATATTTTGGTGTTATGTTATTCAAAACAAAATTATAAGAAACACGCATAAAGTTTGAATTTTTTCATGCTAAACATGTTTGAAATGAGTAAAATAAGTTTTGGTGTTACGTTATTCAAAATTAAATATTAGAAAAAACGTGCATAAAATTTGAATCTTTACATGCTAAACATGTTAAGAATGAGCAAACACCCTTAAGTTTTGGTGTTACATTATCCAAAATAAAAATTTATAAGAAACATGCATAAAGTTTGAATCTTTTCATGTTAAACATATTTTAAATGAGCAAAATCGCTGAAGTTTTGGTGTTACATTATTCAAAATACAATCAAAATTATTCAAAATTCAAAATTATAAGAAACATGCATAAAATTTGAATCTTTACATATATTCAAAATGAAAAAAATTGCTTAAGTTTTGATGTTACATTATTAAAATTTTAAAATTATAATAAATGTGCAAAAAATTTGAATATTTACATATTAAAATTATTTAAAATGAGAAAAACCACTTAAGTTTTAGTGTTACATTATTCAAAATTCAAAATTATAAGAAACACACATAAAGTTTGAATCTTTACATGTTAAACATGTTCAAACCGAGCAAAACCTCTTAAGTTTTGGTATTAGGTTTTTCAAAACTCAAAATTACAAAAAATGTGCATAAAGTTTGAATCTTTACATGTTAAACATGTTGTAAATGATCAAAACCACTTATGTTTTAGTGTTACGTTATTCAAAATTCAAAATTATAAGAATTACTCATAAATTTTGAATCTTTATATGTTAAACATATTTGAAATGAGTAAAATTGCTTAAATTTTGGTTTTACATCATTCAAAATTAAAACTTATAAGAAACATGCATAAAACTTGAATCTTTACAAGTTAAACATATTCAAAATGAGCAAAACCACTTAAGCTTTGGTGTTACGTTATTCAAAATTTAAAATTATAAGAAATGCACATACATTTTGAATCTTTACATGTTAAATATGTTTAAAACAAGTAAAACCATTTATGTTATTCAAAATTATAAATTATAAAAAATGTGCATAAAGTTTGAATCTTTTCATGTTAAACATATTTAAAATGAGTAAAATAAGTTTTGGTGTTACATTATTAAAAATTAAAAATTAGAAGAAACATGCATAAAATTTGAATCTTTGCATATTAAACATGTTAGAAACTAGCAAAACCCCTTAGGTTTTGGTGTTACATTATTCAAAATAAAAAATTATAAGAAATACACATAAAGTTTGAATCTTTTCATGTTAAACATGTTTGAAAAGATCAATTCACTTAAGTTTTAGTGTTACATTATTCAAAATATAAGCAAAATTATTCAAACATCAAAGTTATAAGAAACATGTATAAAATTTGAATCTTTACATATTAAACATGTTCAAAATGAACAAAAATACTCAGGTTTTAATGTTATGTTATTAAAAATTTAAAATTATAAGAAACATGCATAATATTTGAATCTTTACATATTAATATTTTTCAAAATGAGTAAAACCACTTAAGTTTTAGTGTTACATTATTTAGAATTCAAAATTATAAGAAACATGCATAAAGTTTGAATCTTTACATGTTAAACATGTTGGAACTGAGCAAAACCATTTAAGTTTTGGTATTAGGTTTTTTAAAATTCAAAATTATAAGAAATGTGCTTAAAGTTGAATCTTTACATGTTAAACATGTTTGAATGAGCAATACTACTTAGGTTTTGGTGTTCCATTATTCAAAATTCAAAATGATAAGAAATACTTTTAATCTTTACATGTTAAACATGTTGAAAAATAACAAAATTGCTCAAGTTTTGTTGTTATGTTAAACATTTTTGAAATAAGAAAAACCATTTATGTTTAGGTGTTATGGTATTCAAAATTCAAAATAATAAAAAATGCATACAAGGTTTGAATCTTTTCATGTTAAACATATTCGAAATGAGTAAAACAAGTTTTGGTGTTACATTATTCAAAATTAAAAATTAGAAGAAACATATATAAAATTTGAATCTTTGCATGTTAAACATGTTAGGAATGAGAAAATCCCCTTAGGTTTGGGTGTTATGTTATTCAAAATAAAATATTATAAGAAATGAGCATAAATTTTTAATCTTTTCATATTAAACATGTTTGAAATCAGCAAACTCACTTATGTTTTGGTGTTACATTATTCAAAATACAAGAAAAATTATTCAAGATTCAAGATTACAAGAAACGTGCATAAAATTTGAATCTTTACATGTTAAACATATTTGAAATGAGTAAAACTACTTGAGTTTTGGTGTTACATTATTCAAAATTTTAAATTTTAAAAAATGTGCATAAAATTTGAATCTTTACATGTTAAACATGTTCGAAATGAGCAAAACCACTTATGTTTTGATTTTACATTATTCAAAATTCAAAATTATAAGAAACACTCTTAAAGTTTGAATCTTTACATATTAAGCATGTTTGAAATGAGTAAAATTGCTTATATTTTGGTTTTACATTATTAAAAATAAAAAATGATAAGAAATGTGCATAAAATTTGAATATTTACATGTTAAACATGTTCAAAATGAGTAAAACCACTTAAGTTTTGGTGTTACATTATTCAAAATTAAAAATTATAATAAATGTGCATAAATTTTGAATGTTTATATGTTAAACATGTTTGAAATGAGAAAACCCCACTTAAATTTTAGTGTTACATTATTTAAAATTTAAAGTTATAAAAAATACGCATAAAGTTTGAAACTTTACATATTAAACATGTTCAAAATGAGCAAAACTACTTATGTTTTGGTGTTCCATTATTTAAAATTCAAAATTATAATAAATAATTTGAATATTTACATGTAAAACATGTTTGAAATGATCAAACCCACTTATGTTTTGGTGTTATGTTAAATTCAAAATTACAAGTAGTTTGAATCTTTACATATTAAACATGTTCAAAATGAAAAAATGGCTTAAATTTTGGTGTTATGTTATTCAAAACTCAAAATTATAAGAAATAGTTTGAATATTTATATGTTAAACATGTTCAAAACAAGAAAAATTGCTTAAGTTTCAGTGTTACATTAAATTCAATAATCAAAATTATAAGAAAAAGTTTGAATCTTTTCATGTTAAACATGTTTGAAATGATTAAAACTACTTCAGTTTTGGTGTTACATTATTCAAAATTCAAAATTATAATAAATGTGTATAATGTTTAAATCTTTATATGTTAAACATATTTAAAATGAAAAAAACCACTTAAATTTTAGTGTTATGTTATTCAAAATTCAAAATTATAAGAAATATGTATAAAATTTGAATCTTTACACATTAGAAAATCTCAAAATGAACAAAATTGTTTAAGTTTTGGTGTTATATTATTTAAAATTCAAAATTATAAGAAACACTCATAAAATTTAAATATTTACATGTTAAACATGATCGAAATGAGCAAAATTGTTTATGATTTTGTGTTATGTTAATCGAAATTCCAAATTATAAGAAATGTACATAAAGTCTGACTGAATCTTTACATGTTAAACATATTTAAAATGAGCAAAACCACTTATGTTTTGGTGTTAATTTATTCAAAATTATAATAAACATGCATAAAATTTGAATCTTTACATATTAAACATGTTTGAAATGAGTAAAATTGCTAAAATTTTGATGTTACATTATTCAAAATTATAAGAAACATGTATAAAGTTTGAATCTTTGCATGTTAAACATGTTTGAAATGAGCAAAACCACTTAAGTTTTAGTTTTACATTATTCAAAATTCAAAATTCTAAGAAATGTGAATAAAGCTCGTATCCTGACCTATTAAACATGTTTGAAACAAGCAAAACCACTTATGTTTTTATGTTACGTTATTTAAAATTCAAAATTATAAGAAACACACAAAGTTTTAATCTTTACATGTTAAACATGTTTGAAATGAATAAAATTGATTAAGTTTTGGTGTTACATTATTTAGAATTCAAAATTATAAGAAAAGTGCATCAAGTTTGAATCTTTTCATGTTAAACATATTTGAAACAAGAAAAACTAATTAATTTTTAGTGTTAGTTATTCAAAACTTAAAATTATAAAAAAATACAAATAAAGTTTGAATATTTACATGTTAAACATGTTTGAAATGAGCAAAACATCTTTAGTTTTGGTGTTGAATTATATAAAATTCAAAATTATAAAAACATGCATAAATTTTGAATCTTTACATGTTAAACTATTCGAAATGAACAAAATAGCTTAAATTTTAGTGTTATGTTATTCAAAATTAAAAATTATAAAAAGTGTGCATAAAGTTTGAATATTTACATGTTATATATGTTCAAAATGAGCAAAACCATTGAAGTTTTACTATTACATAATTCAAAATTCAAAATTGTAATAAATGTGCATAAAGTTTGAGTCTTTACATTTTAAACATGTTTGAAATGAGTAAAATTGCTTATGTTGTGGTGTTACATTATTCAAAATTTAAAATTATAAGAAACATGTTTAATGTTTTAATCTTTACGTTTTGTAGACATTCAAAACATGCAAATTTGCTTAAGTTTTGGTGTTAAGTTGTTCAAAATTTAAAAATACAAAAAATACACATAAAGTTTGAATCTTTACATATTAAACATGTTAGAAATGCACAAAACCACTTAAATTTTGGTGTTACATTATTTAAAATTATAATAAATGTGCACAAAGTTTGAATCTTTACATGTTAAAAATATTTGAAATGAGCAAAATTATTAAATTTTTGGTATCTTGTTATTCAAAATTATAAGAAACACACATAAAATTTGAATCTTTACATGTTAAACATGTTCAAAATGAGTAAAACCACTTAAGTTTTGGTGTTAATTTATTAAAATTTTAAAATTATAAGAAATGTGCATCGAGTTTGAATGTTTTCATGATAAACATATGAAATGAGCATAATAAGCTATGTTTTGGTATTAAGTTATTCAAAATTAAAAATTATAAGAAACCCACATAAAGTTTGAATATTTTCATGTTAAACATGCTTGAAATGAGCAAAATTACTTATGTTTTGGTGTTACATTATTCAAAATTATAATAAATGTACATAAAGTTTAAATATGTTCATGTTAAACATATTTGAAATGAGTAAAACTAGTTAAGTTTTGTTGTTAGATTATTCAAAATTCAAAATTATAAAAAATGCACAGAAAATTTGAACCTTTTCATGTTAAACATGTTTGAAAGGATCAAACCTAGTTAAGTTTTGGTGTTATGTTATTCAAAATTTAAAATTATAATAAATGTGCATAAATTTTGAATCTTTACATTTTAAACATGTTGAAAAGGAGAAAAAAACATTTAAGTTTTGATGTTACATTAATCAAAAATCAAAATTATAAGAAATGCGTATAAATTTTGAATCTTTACATCTTAAACATGTTCGAAATGAGTAAAACTACTTAAGTTTTGGTGTACATTATTCAAAATTATAAGAAATGCATGTAATATTTAAATCTTTACATGTTAGACATGTAAATGAGAAAAAAAACTTAAGTTTTGGTGTCATCTTATTCAAAAATTTAAAATTATAAAAAATACACATAAAATTTTAATCTTTACATGTTATACATGTTCAAAATGAACAAATTAACTTAAATTTTAATGTTACATTATTTAAATTTCAAAATTATAAGAAACATGCATAAAATTTAAATGGTTACATGTCAAACATGTTTAAAACAAGTAAAGCCACTTAAGTTTTAGTGTTAATTATTCAAAGTTTAGAGTTATAGGAAATTAGCATAAAGTTTGATTCTTTACATGTTAAACATGTTCAAAAAAAGCAAAATCATTTAAATTTCAGTGCTACATTACTCATAGTTTAAAATTATAATAAAAATGTATACATTTTGAATATTTATGTATTAAACATGTTCAAAATGAGACAAATTGCTTATGTTTTATTTTTACATTATTTAATGTTCTAACTTATAAGAAATGCATATAAATTTTCAATCTTTATATGTTAAACATGGTCAAAATGAGTAAAACTATGTAAATTTTTTTGTTAGATTATTCAAAGTTAAAAAATTAAAAGATACATACATAACGCTTAAATCTTTACATATTAAACATGTTTGAAATGAGTGAAATTGCATAAGTTTTGATGTTACATTATTCAAAGTTAAAAATTATAAGAAACATGCATAAAGTTTGAATCTTTACATGTTAAACATGTTCAAAATGAGCTAAACCACTTAAGTTTTGGTGTTATGTTATTCAAAATTAAAAATTATAAGAAATATATATAAAGTTTGAATCTTTACATGTTAAACATGTTCCAAATGAGCAAAATCACTTAAGCTTTGGTGTTACATTATTCAAATTTTAAAATTACAAGAAATGCACATAAAGTTTAAATCTTTACATGTTAAACATGTTCAAAATGAGAAAAATCACTTAAGCTTTGGTGTTATGTTATTCAAAATTCAAAATTATAAGAAACATGCATAAAGTTTGAGTCTTTACATATTCAACATGTTTGAATGAGCAAAACTGCTTAAGCTTTAGTGTTACATTATTCAAAATTCAAAATTATAAGAAATTCACATAAATTTTAAATCTTTACATGTTAAAAAAAGAAAAATCATTTATGTTTTGGTCTTATGTTATTCAAAATTATAAGAAACACATGTAAGGTTTGAATCTTTTCATGTTAAACATGTTCAAAACAACTCAAACAAGTTTTTGTGTTACGTTATTGAAAATTGAAAATTATAAGAAATATGCATAAAATTTGAATCTTCACATATTAAAAATATTCAAAATAAGCAAAACTAGTTAAGTTTTAGTGTTACATTATTCAAAATACAAAATTATAGGAAATTCGCATAAAGTTTGAATCTTTACATGCTAAACATGTTTGAACCAAGCAAAATTACTTTAGTTTTGGTATTAGGTTTTTTTAAAATTCAAAATTATAAGAAACACACATAAAGTTTGAATCTTTACGTGTTAAACATTTTTTAAATGAGCACAACCACTTAAGTTTTAATGTTACTTTATTCAAAATTCAAAATTATAAGAAACACTCATAATGTTTAAATCTTTACATGTTAAACATGTTTGAAACGAGCAAAATGGCTTAAATTTTGGTTCTATGTTATTCAAAATAAAAAATTATAAGAAACGTGCATAAATTTTAAATCTTTACATGTTAAATATGTTTAAAATGAGCAAAACAATTTAAATTTTGGTGTTACATTATTAAAAATTCAAAATTATAAGAAATGCACATAAAGTTACAATCTTCACATGTTAAACATGTTCCAAATGAGCAAAACTACTCATGTTTTAGTGTTCCATTATTTAAAATTCAAAATTATAAGAAACAATTTGAATATTTACATGTTAAACATGTTTAGAATGAACAAACCCACTTAAGTTTTGATATTACATTAAATTATAAATTCAAAATTATAAGAAATAGTTTAAATCTTTACACGTTAAACATGTTTGAAATGAGCAAAATTGCTTAAAATTTTTGATGTTATTTTATTCAAAATTATAAGAAACTGTTTCAATCTTCACATGTTAAACATATTCAAAATGATAATTACCAAGTTTTGTTATTACATTAAATTCAAAATTTAAAATTATAAGAAACAGTTTGATTTTTTACATGTTAAACATATTTGAAATGAGCAAAATGACTTAATTTTTTGCATTACATGATTCAAAATTCAAAATTATAAAGAATGCACATAAAGTTTGAATTTTTACATGTTAAACATGTTCGAAATGAGTAAAACTACTTAAGTTTTGATGTTATGTGATTCAAAATACAAAATTATAAGGAATATACATAAAGTTTGAATATTTACATGTTTAAAATATTTAAAATGAGTAAAATCACTAATGTTTTTATGTTATATTAATTGAAATTAAAAATTATAAGAAATACCCATAAAGTTTGAATCTTTACATGTTCAAAATGAGCAAAAATACTTAGTTAAGAAATGTGCATAAAGTTTGAATCTTTATATGTAAACATTTTCAAAATGAGTAAAACCGCTTATGTTTTGGTGTTAAATTATTCAAATTTCAAAACTATAAGAAATATGCATAAAGTTTGAATCTTTACATGTTAAACATGTTTGAAACGAGCAAAATTACTTAAGTTTTGGTGTTATGTTATTCAAAATTCAAAATTATAAGAAATGCACATAAAGTTTGAATCTTTACATGTTAAATAAGTTTAAAGTGTGTAAAACCTCTTAAGTTTTGGTGTTATGTTATTCAAAATTCAAAATAATAAGAAATGCACATAAAGTTTGAATCTTTACATATTAAACATGTTTAAAACACGTAAAACCACTTATGTTTTAGTGTTATGTTATTTAAAATTATAAGAAATGTGCATAAAGTTTTAACCTTTACATGTTAAATATGTTCAAAATGAGCAAAACTACTTATGTTTTGATGCTACGTTATTCAAAATTCAAAATTATAAGAAACACACATAAAATTTTAACCTTTACATGTCAAACATGTACGAAATATCAAAATCACTTAAATTTTAATGTTACGTTATTCAAAATTCAAAATTAAAAGAAACCTGCATAAATTTTGAATCGTTTCATGTTAAATATGTTTCAAATGAGCAAAACTGTTAAGTTTTGGTGTTACATTATTCTAAATTCAAATTTATAAGAAACACATAAAATTTGAATTTTTTCATGTTAAACATGTTTCAAAATAGTAAAACTGCTTAAGTTTTGAGTGTTACGTTATTGAAAATTTAAAATTATAAGAAACATGCATAAAGTTTGAATCTTTACATCTTAAAAAAGTTTGAAACAAGCAAAACCACTTAAGTTTTAGTGTTACATTATTCAGAATTAAAATTTGTAAGAAACATGTGTAATATTTGATTCTTTACATGTTAAACATTTTTGAAATGTTCAATCCCACTTAACTTTTGGTGTTATGCTATTCAAAATTTAAAATTATAAGAACCACACATATAGTTTGAATCTTTACATGTTAAACATGTTCAAAATGAGCAAAATCTCTTAAGTTTTGGTGTTGTATTACTTAAGATTTAAAATTATAAGAAACATGCATAAAGTTTGAATCTTTACATGTTAAACATGTTCAAAACAAGCAAAACTGCTTAAATTTTGGTGTTACATTATTGAAAATTCAGAATTATAAGAAACAAGCATAAAGTTTGAATCTTTATATGTTAAACATGTTCAAAATGAGCAAAACTACTTAGGTTTTATTATTAAATTATTCAAAATTAAAAATTATATTAAACACATAAAGTTTAAATATTTACATAATAAACATGTTTGAAACAAGCAAAACCAATTAAGTTTTGGTATTATGTTATTCAAACTTCAAAATTATAAGAAAAGTGCATAAAATTTGAATTTTTACATGTTGAACATGTTTGAAATGAGAAAAATTGTTTATTTTTTTGTGTTACATTATTCAAAGTTCAAATTATAAGAGACACATATAATGTTTGAATCTTTACATATAAACATATTCGAAATGAGCAAAATTACTTAAGTTTTGATGTTACTTTATTTAAAGTTAAAAATTATAAGAAACATGCATAAATTTTGAATCTTTACAAGTTAAACATATTCAAAATGAGCAAAACCACTTAAGTTTTGGTGTTATTTTATTTGAAGTTAAAAATATTAAGAAATGCATATAAATTCTGAATATTTACATGTTAAACATGTTCAAAATGAGAAAAACCACTTAAGCTTTGGTGTTACATTATTCAAATTTTAAAATTATAAGAAACATGCATAAAGTTTAAATATTTACATGTTAAACATGTTTGAAATTTTTGAAGAGTTATCAATGATGTCATGGTGATGTCATAGAGGTGTCTTAGTAAGTGGATAAAGTGGACAATGTGTTTATCCTAGGGTTCTTGAAGTTGGCTTGGTTAATCTTCAATTTTGGCATGGTTAGATATCTTCAAGGATGAGTATGGGGGTCCTATCAATGATCAAGAATGATTGAAAATCTTATTTTCATAAGTGAAATTCATTTGATAGTCCATAGTTTTCATCTAGACTATTTGGGTCTAGTGGAAGAATATCTTAGTAGGCAGTTTGCTGACATCACTATTGTCATGTGTGGATGTGTTAGGGGGAGTTGGTAATATGGTTATGATCAAATTAGTCCCTAGTTGTTATGTGTTAAATCTCAAGTCATGCATCTAAGTGAAATCAAAGATATTTGGGTGAAAAAATGGGGCTCTCAGGTATTTTGATAGTGATTTCTCAAACTTAGCCAAATTTGCAATGTGGCAAGAAAAGCTAAGTAAGCATTTTGATGATGGCATATCTTGCACATGTGGACATTTCAAGAGAAGGTGATCATATTTATTTATTTAGTTTTATGCTTATTTGATTTGCACTAACTTTTAGATCAAGCACTGAAGCATGACAAAAGATATGCAAGTGTAAAGTTAGCTTCCCATGTAGTTTGTAATGTTTTCCAGATTGTCACAAACTATCATGCAGACATGGATGAACCAATAAGTTTGTGAATTTATTTTAAGTACATGAGATATCAATATTATTCAAAGGATATCATGGAGATATTTTTTATAATGTTAAAAATTTATCCTAAAAATTTGGGGTCTTGAAGTGTTGTCCAACTCGAGATATAAATTTTCAAATTTGCACTTACAAACTATGATGGGTCACAAATCATCAAGTTTATTCACATTAAAGGATGATGTCATGCGGTTTAGAAGATCTAATAGTGTGGATTAAATCATAGATCTTGATCCTATGGTGCATATCAAGTCAACATCTCAACATTATGTGAGAGGCTACCAAGTGGCACAAGCACATGGAATGATAGTAAAATGCTTGAAATGCATGCAAGGGTGCCAAATATCATGATCTCAGGAGTTATAAACTATTTATAATGGTGATCATTGCTAGTTAAAGACCTAGTTGATTTGCAGAGATTGACAGTGTGTATTTAGTCAATATTACAAGAGTGCACGAGATGAGGTCAAAGTGATTAAAGTTTAACATTTGGATAGTAAAGTATTGTGGGTTAAAAACCAAGCTCTTTTGAAAAGAGATCGATGGAATGACTTTGTTCCAAAATATTAGGAAGCAACAAGATGAGGACAATTGTTTGAGGTTTAATTGTGACTGTTTGCATTTCAATATTTGAATTTAACAAAGGGAAAAACTAGTCTATGGTTTTTGGACCATATCTTTTTATCAAGGATGAATTTGCTCATAGTATAAAAAAAGTATTAGAATATTACAAGGCACATATGAAAATATGAATTTGAAGGTCTAATTTTGTGTACAGAAAAAGATATTGAGATCCAAATTTGATTATGTGTTTGAATTTGTTCTACAAATAACCTGAGAAGGGTAATTTAGCTCGTTATGATGTTGTTTAGATAGCTAATGATGAATTAGTTATTTGGGAGTGTTTTAAAATTCCATGAGAATGATTTATGTGCATTATGAAGGATTGACCAATCATATACAATATGAATAAAGGCTTATAAGGTGACTATGTGTTCATTCATGATGAATATGTGCACATAATGTTATTTGAGCAAATTGTGATTAAGCAAAAGAGTATTGTGATGATTGTTAACACTTAAGGAGGAGCTATAAATCATGTGGAATGGGTTGGGCATTTGAAAAGTGTTCCTATGTTTTTAGTTTTCTTGGAGAAGTGTTAAATAATTGAATGGTCTCCATAGGACCTAAAAGTGACTTAGGCCTATTTAAAAGTGGATTTTGCTTAAGTGTAACCCATGTCAAATGCCTTAAGGGTGAATGCATGTATTATGGCCAACATAAAATATTGTGAACTCGATAATTCATGAATTCTCTATGTATAGTGAAACAAAATGTGATGATTTCCATTTGTGTGTAAGACTTGTGAGTTAGATTTATAAAGTCTTGTGTGAGTATAGTATTCATTGAAGAGAAGCAAAAAGGAGATTGAGTGTGCCCAATGGTTGGGTTGATGAGTAGAGCAGATTAAGGACTGTGTGTATGAGTTGTAGATCTTAATTTTGATGGTATAATAGTGTTCTTGTAGGTTAAATATGAGTGAAGAGGCTTTTGTGAGTGGACTAGAGTGAAGAGTTGATAAAAGAGAGAAAGTGTGCCTAGTGGATGGGTTGATGAGCAGATATATTTCATGATTGTGTGTATGATTTATAGGTCATATTTTTATGTCATAACAAGTGCTCTTTTAGGTTTGATTCTTTGAAGTGTGAGAAAAGGATAGGTGATATTTATGTGAGCATAGAGGTTGATTTGTGAGGTAGATCAGAATATGGTCTATGTGAATGACCTCATGGTTAGGTTGTTATTGTTGTGACAGAGTTGTTTTAGGTGTGTTGAAGTGAGTGTGAGTGAATAGTTTGATAGTGGGGTTAATTGGGATATATAACATGTCCTAATTGATCTTCATTTGTTGGTACAAGTATGTAATGTGCTTTGGCCAATAGGGAGTATTAGGTGAAAGAGTGAAGGTGAAACCCATGTCAAATGCCTTAAGGGTGAATGCATGTATTATATCCAACATAAAATATTGTGAACTCGATAATTCATGAATTCTCTATGTATAGTGAAACAAAATGTGATGGTTTCCATTTGTGTGTAAGACTTGTGAGTTAGATTTATAAAGGCTTGTGTGAGTATAGTATTCATTGAAGAGAAGCAAAAAGGAGATCGAGTGTGCCCAATGGTTGGGTTGATGAGTAGAGCAGATTAAGGACTATGTGTATGAGTTGTAGATCATAATTTTGATGGTAGAATAGTGTTCTTTTAGGTTGAATATGAGTGAAGAGGCTTTTGTGAGTGGACTAGAGTGAAGATTTGATAAAAGAGAGAAAGTGTGCCTAGTGGATGGGTTGATGAGCAGATATACTTCATGATTGTGTGTATGATTTATAGGTCATATTTTTATGTCATAACAAGTGCTCTTTTAGGTTTGATTCTTTGAAGTGTGAGAAAAGGATAGGTGATATTTATGTGAGCATAGAGGTTGATTTATGAGGTAGATCAGAGTATGGTCTATGTGAATAACCTCATGGTCAGGTTGTTATTGTTGTGACAGAGTTGTTTTAGGTGTGTTGAAGTGAGTGTGAGTGAATAGTTTGATAGTGGGGTTAATTGGGATATATAACATGTCCTAATTGATATTCATTTGTTGGTACAAGTATGTAATGTGCTTTGGCCAACAGGGAGTATTAGGTGAAAGAGTGAAGGTGAAACCCATGTCAAATGCCTTAAGGGTGAATGCATGTATTATGGCCAACATAAAATATTGTGAACTCGATAATTCATGAATTCTCTATGTATAGTGAAAAAAAATGTGATGGTTTCCATTTGTGTGTAAGACTTGTGAGTTAGATTTATAAAGGCTTGTGTGAGTATAGTATTCATTGAAGAGAAGCAAAAAGGAGATCGAGTGTGCCCAATGGTTGGGTTGATGAGTAGAGCAGATTAAGGACTGTGTGTATGAGTTGTAGATAATAATTTTGATGGTAGAATAGTGTTCTTTTAGGTTGAATATGAGTGAAGAGGATTTTTTGAGTGGACTAGAGTGAAGAGTTGATAAAAGAGAGAAAGTGTGCCTAGTGGATGGGTTGATGAGCAGATATACTTCATGATTGTGTGTATGACTTATAGGTCATATTTTTATGTCATAACAAGTGCTCTTTTAGGTTTGATTCTTTGAAGTGTGAGAAAAGGATAGGTGATATTTATGTGAGCATAGAGGTTGATTTGTGAGGTAGATCAGAGTATGGTCTATGTGAATGACCTCATGGTCGATTGTTATTGTTGTGGCAGAGTTGTTTTAGGTGTGTTGAAGTGAGTGTGAGTGAATAGTTTGATAGTGGGGTTAATTGGGATATATTAACATGTCCTAATTGATCTTCATTTGTTGGTATAAGTATGTAATGTGCTTTGGCCAACAGGGAGTATTAGGTGAAATAGTGAAGGTGAAAAGTGATAATAAAAGGTCCATCATCAAGTGTTGAATACATTACTTCTAAAGTATAGGTGTTTATTTCAAAGGAGGGTCTAAAGGACTTGGTTTTCCTTAGGTTTAGTTTCTCTTTATGAAACAACTATTTTACTAGAGGAAAGTAGTCTAAAGGAGTTGATTATATTAGGGGCTGGTTCTCTTTATGGAATAGGTATTTCACTAAATCCTAGTTAGGAAGATTTGACCAGTCTCTAGTTTGTAATACCAAAGAGTATGAAGAGAATATCAAGAACAAATCAAGTCTATTGAAGTTCAAGCATATAGATTGAAAGACATGGCCAACAAGGCCAAAGGGGATGAAGAGAAGATCAATATTTTTGAGGATCAGTTAAGGACTACAAATGCAAATCTAAAATAAAGATAAGATTAGTACACTCAGCTGAAGGTTGAAATAGAGTCATTAAAAAGTGACCATGAACAGGTTGTGAACAAGTTTTAAATATGAAAAGGAAGCATGAGAAGCCTAAGTAAGTGAAGGAGAATGCAAACTTGAAGAGTAATGTTATAAGGTCAATTAGGCAACCTAATGCTATGAGGCATGATAGTTCTTTTCAATTTCATTATTTTGCTTGTCATTTGTATGATCATAGAGCTATGGACTATAAAAGGAATTTAGTCAAGTATGGACATTATTGGACCTATGATAGAATAAGTTTTTGGCCAAATATTGATAATAGTTTAAATTTGTCAAAAGGTATGAAAGATGTTACTTGTTTCAGTTGTCATAAAGCTGAATATTTTGCTAAATTCTATCCATGTGGAGGTAATAGGTCCTTAAGGTATCTCAAAGGCCATGAATATTCCATTGTGTATAATAAAGGTTATTTTTGGTTATGGAGACCAAAGTTTATCAATACTAATCACACTAGTCAAAAGGTTGATAAGAAAGTTGCTTTAGAAGAATGTGTTGTAGATCAGTTTAAACTCAAAGGTCAAGAAATTAAAATGACTACAGAGAAGAAGAAGGATGGTAAGTAAATAAATGATAAATCTTTTAGGAGTTTTAGGTAAGTCTCAAAGTGGTGTGTTTGCCATCATGATAGATAATTAAGAAAACCAAGAGTTTATGTTGTCAACATTTATTAACAAATTTGAAGCATAGAATGAAGTCAAGGAACCATTCAAAATAAATCAGATGATGAGGTGGGACTACAAGTCAGAGAAAGGTATGGAGATATGAGAGTCTCCATAGTTTTGGGACTTTTAGTCTCACTATGTCAAAAGGAGTATCTCTTTCTTAGCTTCAAGGAGACACTTTTCATAAAGAGGAAGCACGGTGGATGTTGGTTGGGTCTTATTTAATGTTGCAAGATAAAAAAGGTCATGAGAAAATGTGTTGGCTTATTGTGAAATAATTTTTTGATTATCAGACCTATGTGTCATGTTTATTCTTAGTTTTTGAAGAACTAGTCCAAAGGATAAAAGGTAGTGACTTGAGGGTTTGATGTCTATAAACCCTAAGGTGTGTGTTCATGATGCTAATGACTCTTTTTTAGTTTATGAAGCTAAGTGAACATTAAGTGAAGAATATTCAAATGTTTTCATTAGTTGATGACATGTTTTTAATGAATGGTTGAGCCCAGTTTAGTGTTATTTATCATGAAAGAATGTTAGCAGTGTGTGTAAGGTCTGTAAACAACATCATAATAGGTGGTTCTCGGAGGCTTAATGAGATTGAATGAATGACAATAATATTTTGGTGATCAAAAATATTTGTGAACTTATTTGTGATGTGATCTAGGTGTTTTTTTGGTCTAAAGATATGTTGAAGTCAAATTGGAAATTTTTGTTAGCTCTTGGGTTTCCTAGTTTGTGCTTAAGAACATGCAGGTCCTAAAATGGGTTATAAGAAGTCAAGGTTCCCAATGGTGTAAAATCTCAAATATTGGTCCAAAAGTGTGTAATGGTTGTCTCCAAGTGTGTAATAAGTTCTAGGAGTGTGTGTTGATTGGAAGGTGTTGTGTTGACCTCATTTGTTTTGAGATTCTAAGGTTTTGGGCTCTGATAGAAAAGTGGTTTGCCTTATGAATTAAAGAATGAGGCTTTTTAATATTTTCAATGGGATAAATGGATTATAAAATAAAGATTCATAGAGATCTTAGGGTTTTTTGTTTTTAAATTATTCATTTTTTTGTCAAGATGGAGGCCTAATTAACTAGTAGGTTTGTGAAGGAAGAATGTTATAGATGATGAGCTAGGTGATGCTAAATGGTGTACTTGAGGGGGCATATGAGAGTGATCTAGATATGAATTTGCAAGTCTTGAAGATGTGTCTATTAAAATTTGTGGACTCTACAAGTTTTAGGTAGGGCTACAAGGAGTCTAGACAGGCATAATATGAAGATTTGTTGTATTTGCTCAGTGTTTCCAAAAGTACAAGATTGATATAGAAGGCTAGTAAGCCTATATGGTGGTTATTCATGGTATAAGGTGATATGAAGATGCTCAAGTGATGTAATTATTCAAATATATTAGGTGGAGTCCCTCTTAGATGTTTCTTAAAGAGTTCCATCAGATTACAGTGCATTGTTGAGAAGTATAAGGTAGTATGAATAGAGTTAGGAGGAGCTAACTAGAGTAGTTTGAATAACTTAAAGAGCCTTGCATGATGTAAGAGAAGAATATGTGAGATACTTTAGTCATATTGAAGATGTGGTGATATCTGCTACATATGTGATTTCAATAATGATTGGTATGATGACTTGATAAAACCTTGTCATATTTGTGTGTTCTTTCTTACATAATTATATTGCTTGATTGAAGTATTGGCATGAAGCAAGAGGAAGGTGTTATGGTAATAAGAGGTACGATTAAGGTAAGGTGGATTTTTTATCATCTTTATAATATGGTCCTCTCTTGTTGGTGGTCTTTTTAGGTCCTTAGGATCAGATTGTGCCCACTTTGTCATTGTGTCAAAGGGGGAGAAATTTTTTTGTTGTGAGAGTGCTTCAAGAGACAGAAGGTGAGCTGAGTGATATTTTTTGACATAAATGACAAAGGGGGAGATATTTAGAGAGTTTTAAATGATGTTATGGTGATGTCATGGAAGTGTCTTAGTGAGTGGATAAAGTGATTTGATAGCCTAAGTGATAATAACAAAGTGTGTAATGTGCTTGTCCTAGTGTGCTTGAAGTTGTTTTGCTTGATATTTAGTTTTGGCATGTTTAGAGATGTTTAGGGATGAGTATGGTAATTTTAGAATGTGTAAAGGCTATTATCAATGGTAAGGGATGATTGTAGAGTTTGTTTACATAAGTGGAATTCATCTGATTGTCCATAGTTTTCATCTAGACTGTTTGGGTCTAGTGGTAAAAAAATCTAAGTAGTTTGTTGACATCACCATTGTCACATGTGAATGAGTCAGGTGGAGTTGGTCATATGTTTTTTTTATCACATTAGTCCCTAGTTATTATGTGCTGAATCTTAGGTCATGTAGCTACGCATAGTCAAAGATATGTGGGTACAAAGTTTTGTTCTCAAGCATTTTGATAGTGTTTTCCCATACTTTGCCAAATTTGCAATGTGGTAAGAAGAGATAAGTAAGCATTTTGATGATGAAATATCTCACACATGTGGATGTTTTAGGATAATTTTATCATATATTTTTTTAAAAAAATTTTGTGTTTAGTTGATTTAATATAACTTTTAGGTCAAGCATGAAATCATGATAAAAGATATGCAAGTAAAAATTTAGCTTTCCAAGTAGTTTGCAATGTTTTCTAAACCATCACAAACCATCATGCAGACATGGATGAACCAGTAAGTTTGAGAATAAAAATTTGGGGTCTTGAAGTGTTGTCTAGCTCAAGATATAAATCTTCAAAATTTCACTTATAAACAGTGATGGGTTCGAGACCATAAAGTTTATTCACATTGAAGGATGAGGTAATTTGGTCTATAATATCCAACAATGTGCATTAAATCATAGATCTTTATCTTATGGTACATATGAAGTCAATATGTCAACATTACATGAGATGCTACCAAGTGGTAGAAGTGCATGGAATGATAGTAAAATGCTTAGAAGGCATGCAAGCATACTGAGTGTCATGATATTAGGAGTTTTGAGTTAGATCTAATGGTGAGAATTTCTATTTAAAGACTTGGTTGATACGCAGAGATCAATGGTGCATATTTAGTCAATATTACAAGAGTGCATGAGATGAGGTTAAAGTGATTAAAGTTTAATGTTTGGACATTAAAGTAAAATGGGTTAAACATCAAGATTTTTCAAAGGAGATAAATGGAGTGAGTTTTTTCCAAACTATCAAGAAGCAACAAGTTGAGGACAAGTGTCTGAGGTTTAACTGTGATATTTTGCAATTGTATATTTGAATTTAATAAAAGGAAAAACTAGTCTATGATTTTTAGACCATATCTATTGATTAAGGATGTGTAAAAATAAAAGTTGTAGAGGATTCTAAGGATAATATGGAAATATGAATTTTAAAGTATAATTATGTGTACAAATAAATATATTGCACTCCAAAGTTGATTATGTGTTTGACTATGTTCTACAAGTAACCCAAGAAGGGTAGTTGAGCTCATTCTAATGTTGTTTTAATATCTCATGATGAATTAGATATTTGGAAGTGTTTTAGATTCCAAAAATTTGTGTGCATTATGAAGTATTAAACAATTAAATGTAGTTTCAATAAAGGTTTAGAAGGTGACTGTGTGTTTGTTCATGATGACTATGTGAACAAAATGTTGTTTGAGTAAATTATGCTTAAGCAAAAGAGTATTGTGATGATTGATGGCACTTAATTAGGAACTATAGTGTGTAATGGGTCCATGCATTTTAAAAGTGTTCCTATGTTTTTAGTTGAATAAGTGTCAAAGAAATTAAAGGATCTCTAGAGGACCTAAAAGTGACGTAAGCTTATTTGAAAGTGGATTGTGCTTAAGTGTGACCCATGTGCGATGTCTTAAGGGTGAAGGGATGTATTATGGCCAATAGAAAATATTTTTAACTTGATAATTCATGAATTCTATATATATAGTGAAACCAAATGTGATGGTTTCTAGGTGTGTGGAAGACATATGAGTTAGATTTATAGAGGCTTGTGTGAGTACAATATTCATTGAAGTAAAGAAAAGAGGAGACCAAGTGTGTCCAATGGTTAGGTTGATGATAGAGTAGATGGAAGACTATGTATATGCCCTGTAAATAATAATTTTTATGGTATAATAATGCTCTTATAGGTTGAATATGAGTGAAGAGGCTTGTGCGAGTGGAGTAGAGTGAATAGTTAAGGAACAAAGAGAAGAAGTGTGTCTAGTGGATGGGTTGATGAGTAGAACTAGTTCATGATTATGTGTATGACATGTAGGTCATATTTCTATGTCATAAAAAGTGCTCTTGTAGGTTTGATGCTTTGAAGTGTGAGTGAAGGATAGGTGATGTTTGTGTGAGCTTGGAGGTTGATTTGTGAGTCAAATTAGAGTATGGTCTATGTGAATGACCTCATGGTCAGGTTGTTATTATGGTGATAGAGTTGTTATAAGTGTGTAGAAGTGATTGTGATTAAAGGGTTAGAGAGTAGGGTTAGTTGGGATATGTAATGTGTCCTAATTGATCTTCATGTGTTGGTAAAAGTATGTAATGTGATTTGTCTAATAAGGAGTATTAGGTGAAAGAGTGAAGGTAAAGAGTGATAATGAGAGGTCCATCATTAGGTTTTGAAGACATCAGTTCTAAGGTGGGGGTGTTTATTTCAAAGGAGGGTCTAAAGGACTTGGTCTTCCTTAGGGGTAATTACTCCTTATGAAATAGGTTTTTTCTAAAAGGTAGGTGGTGGTCTAAATGAGTTGATCATCTTAGGGGCAAGTGCTCCTTGTAGAATAAGCATTTTATTAAATCCTACTCAGGTGGATATGACTAGTTTCTAGTTTGTAATACTTTATAGGATAAGTAGTCTAAGTGTTTGTAGGCTTAAGAGTGGGTTTTATTCTCTGAAAGGGTTTTTCATGTAGATGATGTTTTGTGTCATCTACTCTTGTTCATGATTTGGATAAATGTAATTTCTCATTTATGTTGCTAAAATCAAGTTGATGTATGATGGAATGGTTTCAGAATTAAATGTGCATTGTTGTATATTGATTCACCCCCCTCTTAGTAGCTATTTTTAATAAAAATTAGAAAAACCACTTAAGCTTTGGTGTTACATTATTCAAAATTTAAAATTATAATAAATGCACATAAAATTTGAATCTTTACATGGTAAACATGTTCAAAATGAGTAAATCCACTTATATTTTGGTGTTATATTATTCAAAATTATAATAAATATGTATAAATTTTGAACCTTTACATGTTAAACATGTTTAAAGTGAGAAACATTGCTTATGTTTTGGTGTTAATTTATTTAAAGTTTAAAATTATATGAAACGTGCATAAAGTTTGAATGTTCACATGTTAAACATGTTTGAAATGAGTAAAACTACTTAAGTTTTAGTGTTAAGTTATTTAAATTTTAAAATTAAAATAAATTCACATAAATATTAAATATTTACATGTTAAACATGTTTTAAATGAGAAAAACAACTTAAGTTTTTGTGTTACGTTATTCAAAATTTAAAATTATAAGAACTGGACAAAAAGTTTGAATCTTTACATGTTAAACATATTCAAAATAAGTAAAACCACTTAAATTTTTCTGTTACATTATTCAAAATTAAAAATTATAAGAAATACCCATAAAATTTGAATATTTACATATTAAATACATTTGAAATGAGTAAAACCACTTAAGTTTTGGTGTTATGTTATTCAACGTTAAAAATTATAAGAACTATGCATAAAGTTGAAATCTTTACATGTTAAACATGTTAGAAATGAGCAAAACTACTTAAGTTTTTGTATTGCATTATTAAAAATTATAATAAACATACATAAATTTTGAATATTTAAATATTAGATATGTTTGAAACAAGCAAAATTGCTTAAGTTTTGGTGTTACATTATTCAAAAAAATTATAAGAAACACGTAAAAAGTTTGAATTTTTACATGTTAAACATATTCAAAATAAGAAAAATCACTTAATTTTTGGTGTTATGTTATTCAAAGATCAAAATTATAACAATGCACATAAAGTTTGATTATTTACATTTTAAACATGTCCAAAATGATCAAAACTACTTAAATTTTAATGTTATATTATTCAAACTCAAAAATTATAATAAACACACATAAAGATTAAATATTTACATGTTAAACATGTTTAAAATGAGTATAACCACTTAAGCTTTGGTGTTACATTATTCAAAATTCAAAATTATAAGAAACACACATAAAACATGAATATTTACATGTTAAACATGTTTGAAATGAGTAAAACTACTTAAACTTTGGTGTTACATTATTCAAAATTCAAAATTATAAGAAATGTAGATAAATTCTGAATCTTTACATGTTAAACAAGTTTGAAAGAAGCAAAACCACTTAAGTTTTAGTGTTACATTATTCAAAATTTAAAATTATAAGAAACACACATAAAGTTTGACTTTTTTCATGTTAAACATGTTTGAAATCAGTAAAGCAAGTTAAGTTTTGGTTTTATATTATTCAAAATTAAAAATTATAATAAATGTGCACAAAGTTTGAATATTTATATGTTAAACATGTTTGAAATGAGAAAACACGCTCAAGTTTTGGTGTTAGATTATTTAAAATAAAAAATTATAAGAAACGTGCATAAAATTTGAATATTTTCATGTTAAACATGTTTGAAAAGAGTAAACTTGCTTAAGTTTTGGGGTTATGTTATTCAAAATTCAAAATTCTTAAAAATGTGCATAAAATTTGATTTTTTTTCATGTTAAACATGTTTAAAATGATTAAAACCACTTAAATTTTTTGTTACAGTATGTAAAATTTAAAATTATAAGAAACATGCATAAATTTTGAATCTTTACATGTTAAACATGTTCAAAATAATCAAAACCATTTGAATTTTGTTGTTATGTTATTCAAAATTTTAAAAAAATGCATAATGTTTGAATCTTTACATATTAAATATGTTTAAAATGAGCAAAACTACTTATGTTTTAGTGTAATGTTATTTAAAGTTAAAAATTATAAGAAACATGCATACAATTTGAATTTTTGCATTTTAAATATGTTCAAAATGAGCAAAATCACTTAAGTTTTGGTGTAAAGTTATTCAAAATTCAAACTTATAAGAAACACACATAAAATTTGAATTTTAACATGTTAAACATGTTTGAAATGAGAAAACCACTTAAGTTTTGGTGATAATTTATTTAAAGTTCAAAATTATAATAAATGTGCATAAAGTTTGAATCTTTACATGTTAAACATGTTTGAAATGAGCAAAACCATTTAAGTTTTAGTGTTACGTTATCCAAATTTCAAAATTATAAAAAATATGCATAAAGTTTGAATATTTACATATTAAAAATGTTTGAAATGAGCAAAACCATTTATGTTTTAGTGTTACATTATTCAAATTTCAAAATTATAAGAAACATACATAAAGTTTGAATATTTACATATTAAACATGTTCAAAATGAACAAAACCACTTAAGTTTTGGTGTTGTGTTATTTAAAATTCAAAATTATAAGAAATGTGCATAAAGTTTGAATCTTTACATGTTTAACATATTCAAAATGAGGAAAACTACTTAAGTTTTGGTGTTACATTATTTAAAATTGAAAATTATAAGAAATGTGTATAAAGTTTGAATCTTTACATGTTAAACATGTTCAAAATGAGCAAAAGTACTTAAGTTTTGGTGTTACATTATTCAAAATTGAAAGTTATAACACACATATAGTTTGAATCTTTACATGTTAAATATGTTCAAAAAGAGTAGAACCACTCAAGTTTTGGTGTTACATTATTCTAAATTTAAAATTATAAGAAACATACATGAAGTTTGAATCTTTACATGTTAAACATGTTCAAAATAAGAAAAATCATTTAAGTTTTGTTGTTACATTATTTAAATTATAAGAAACATGCATAAATTTTGAATCTTTACATGTTAAACATGTTTAAAATGAATAAAATTACTTAAATCTTAGTGTTACATTATTCAAAATTCAAAATTATAAGAATTATGCATAAATTTTGAATCTTTACATGTTAAACATGTTTAAAACAAGTAAAATCACTTATATTTTGGTGTTTTATTATTCAAAATTATACAGAACATGAATAATGTTTGAATATTTACAAGTTAAACATGTTAGAAATGAGTAAAATAGCTTAAAGTTGGTCTTTTATTATTCAAAATTCAAAATAATAAGAAACATGTATAAATTTTGAATCTTTACATGTTAAGCATGTACGAAACAAGAGAAACTAATTATGTTTTGGTGTTATGTTATTCAAACTTTAAAATTATAAGAAACGTACATAAAGGTTGAGTTTTTACATGTTAAACATGTTTGAAACAAATAAACCCACTTATGTTTTTGTGTTACGTAATTCAAAATTCAAATTTTACGCATAAAGTTTTTATCTTTACATGTTAAACTTTTTTGAAATGAGCAAAACCACTTAAATTTTGTTGCTACATTATTCAACATTCAAAATTATAAGAAAAAGTTTGAATTTTTACATGTTAAACATATTCAAAATGAGCAAAACCACTTAAGTTTTAGTGTTACATTATTCAAAATTAAAAATAATAAGAAACAGTTTAAATTTTTACATGTTAAATATGTTCAAAATGAGAAAAATTGCTTAAGTTTTGGTGTTATGTTATTCAAAATTCCAAATTATAAGAAAGATGCATAAAGATTTAATCTTTACATGTTAAACATGTTTGAAATGAGCAAAATTACTTAAGTTTTGATGTTACGTTATTTAAAATTCAAAATTTTAAGAAATATGCATAAAGTTTGAATCTTTACATGTTAAACATATTTGAAATAAACCAAATTGCTTATATTTTAGTGTTATGTTATTCAAATTTTCAAATTATAAGAAATACAAACAAAGTTTGAATTTCTACATGTTAAACATGTTCAAAACAAGTAAATCCATATATGTTTTGGTGTTACATTATTCAAAATTCAAAAATATAATAAACATGCATAAAGTTTGAATATTTATATGTTAAACATATTTAAAATGAGAAAAATTGCTTAGATTTTGTTGTTATGTTATTCAAATAAAAAATGCACATAAAGTTTAACTCTTTACATGTTAAACATATTCAAGTTATTTAAGTTTTGATGTTAAATTATTTAAAATTCTAAATTATAAGAAGCATGCTTAAAGTGACTCTTTACATGTTAAACATGTTGGAAATGAGAAAAACCATTTGAGTTTTGGTTATTCAAAATTCAAAATTAAAGGAATGCACATAAATTTCAAATATTTACATGTTAAACATGTTTGAAATGAATAAATCACATAAATTTTAGTGTTACATTAATCAACATTCAAAATTATAAGAAACAAGTATAAAGTTTGAATCTTTACATGTTAAACATATTTGAAATAAACAAAACTACTTAAATTTTGGTGTTACATTATTCAAAATTCAAAATTATAATAAAGTTGAATAAAGTTTGAATATTTACATGTTAAACATGTTCAAAATGAGCAAAACAACTTAAATTTTGGTGTTACGTTATTCAAAATTTAAAATTATAAGAAATGTGCATAAAGTTGAATCTTTACATGTTAAATATGTTTGAAACGATTTAAACTGATTATGTTTTGGTGTTATGTTATTCAATTTTTAAAATTATAAGAAACACATAATGTTTGAATATTTACATGTTAAACATGTTCGAAACAAGCAAAACTGCTTAAGTTTTGGTGTTACATTATTCAAAATTTAAAAAAAAATGTGCATAGAGATTGAATCTCTACATGTTAAACATGTTTGAAATGAGTAAAATTGCCTAAATTTTTGTCTTGCATTATTCAAAATTATAAGAAACATGCATAAATTTTGAATCTTTACATGTTAAACATGTTTAAAACAAGTAAAACTGCTTAAGTTTTCATGTTACATTATTCAAAATTATAAAAAAGGTGCATAAAGTTTTGGTGTTACCTTACTGAAAATTTAAAATTATAAAAAACACAAATAAAGTTTAAATCTTTACATGTTAAATATATTTGAAATGAGCAAAACCACTTAAGTTTTGGTGCTAAATAATTTTAAATTATTCAAAATTATAAAAAAGTGTTTGAATCTTTACATGTTAAAATGTTCAAAATGACCAAACCCACTTAAATTTTGGTGTTATGTTAAATTCAATATTCAAAAGTATAAGAGACAATTTGAATCTTTACATCTTAAACATGTTTGAAATGATCAAAACCACTTAAGTTTTTGTGTTATGTTATTCATAATTTAAAATTAGAAGAAATGTGCATAAAGTTTGAATCTTTAAATGTTAAACATGTTCAAAACAAAAAAAACCACTTAAGTTTTGGTGTTACATTATTCAAATTTTTAAATTATAATAAAGATGGATAAAGTTTAAATCTTTACATGTTAAACATGTTCAAAATGAGCAAAACCATATAAGTTTTGATGATATATTATTCAAAATTGAAAACTATAAGAAACAGACATAAAGTTTAAATCTTTACATGTTAAACATGTTTGAAATGAGTAAATCTGCATAAGTTTTGTTTTTACATTATTCAAAATTAAAATTTATAAGAAACATGCATCAAGTTTGAATTTATAGATCTTAAACATTTTAAAAACATGCAAAACTACTTAAGTTTTGGTGTTACATTATTCAAAATTCAAAATTATAAGAAACAGGTATAAAATTTGATTCTTTACATGTTGAACATGTTTGAAATGAGCAAAATATTTTAAGTTTTGATGTTATATTATTCAAAATTCAAAATTATAACAAACATGTATAAAGTGACTATTTACATGTTAAACATGTTTGAAATGAGCAAAAATGCTTAAGTTTTAGTGTTATATTATTCAAAATTCAAAATTAGAAGAAACACAAATGAAGTTTAAATCTTGACATGTTAAACATGTTCAAAATAATTAAAACCACTTAAGTTTTTGTGTTACGTTATTTAAAATTATAAGAAATTCTCATTACGTTTGAATCTTTACATGTTAAATATGTTCAAAATGAGTAAAACCACTTAAATTTTAGTGTTATGTTACTCAAACTTTAAAATGATAAGAAACACACATAAACTTTAAATCTTTACATGTTAAACATGTTCAAAATGATCAAAATAGCTTAAATTTTGGTGTTACATTATTTAGAATTCAAAATTATAAGAAATAAGTATAAATTTCAAATATTTTCAAGTTAAGCATGTTTGAAATGAGTAAAACTACTTAATATTTGGTGGTACATTATTCAAAATAAAAATTTATAAAAAATGGTCATAAAATTTGAATCTTTATAAGTTAAACATGTTCAAAATAAATAAAATTCCTAAATATTTGGTGTTATGTTATTCAAATTTCAAAATTATAAGATATGCAAATAAAGTTTGAATCTTTACATTTTAAACATATTCAAAATGAGCAAAACCACTTAAGTTTTGGTGTTAAATTATTCAAAATTACAAATTATTAGAAAGATACATAAATTTTGAATTTTTACATGTTAAACATATTTGAAATAAGCAAAGCTCCTTAAGTTATGGTTTTATATTATTTACAATTTCAAAATTATAAGAAATCTACATAATGTTTAAATATTTATATGTTAAACATGTTCAAAGTGAGAAAAACCACTTACGTTTTGATTGCATTATTTAAAATTCAAAATTATAAGGAAATTACATAATATTAGAATTTTTACATGTTAAACATGTTTGAAATGATCAAAAATATTTAAGTTTTATTGTTACATTTTTCCAAATTAAAAATTATAAGAAACAAACATAATGTTTGAATATTTACATGTTAAATATGTTCAAAACGAGGAAAATTGCTTAAGTTTTGGTGTTTTATTATTCAAAATTCAAAATTATATGAAATGTGCATAAAATTTGAATCTTTACATGTTATACATGTTCAAAATAAGCAAAACCACTTAAGTTTTGGTGTTACATTATTCAAAATTCAAAACTATTAGAAATACACATAAAATTTGAATCTTTACATGTTAAACATGTTTGAAATGAGCAAATTTTCTTATGTTTTGGAATTACATTATTCAAAATTCAAAATCATAAGAAATATGCATAAAGTTTGAATATTTACATGTTAAACATGTTTGAAAGGAGCAAATTTTCTTAAGTTTTGGTGTTACATTATTCAAAATTCAAAATTATAAGAAACATTCAAAAAGTTTTGAAGTTTGATGTTATAATCTTCAAACTATATGCTTATTTGAACATGTTTAACATGCAAAGATTCAAACTTTAATATGTTTGAAGTTTGATGTTATATTTTTCAAAATTATAAATTATAAAAAATGCGCATAAAGTTTGAATCTTTACATGTTAAACATGTTCAAAATGAGCAAAACCACTTAAATTTTGGTGTTCTATTATTCAAAATTATAAAAAATTATTTTGAATTTTAACATATTAAACATGTTTAAAATGAGCAAAACTACTTAAGTCTTAGTGTTATATTAAAATCAAAATTCAAAATTATAAGAAACAATTTAAATCTTTACATGTTAAACATGTTCAAAACAAGCAAAACTACTAAGTTTTAGTGTTACGTTATTAAAAATTAAAAATTATAAGCAACACACATAAATTTTGAATCTTTAAAATTTAAACATTTTCAAAATGAGTAAAACCACTTAAGTTTTGATGTTACATTATTTAAAATTCAAAATTATATCAAACACACATAAAGTTTGATTCTTTATATGTTAAAGATGTTCGAAATGAGTAAAACCATTTAAGTTTTGGTGTTATGTTATTCAAAATTTAAAATTATAAGAAATGTGCATAAATTTTGAATTTTTAAATGTTAAACATGTTTGAAACAAGCAAAACTACTTATATTATGGTGTTATGTTATTCAAAATTTAAAATTATAAGAAATATGCATAATGTTTGAATCTTTACATGTTAAACACGTTTAAAAGTAGAAAAATTGCTTAGATTTTGGTGTTAACTTATTTAGAACCTCAAATGATAAGAAATGCTAATAAAGTTTGAATCTTTACATGTTAAACATGTTTAAAATGAGCAAAACTACTTTAATTTTAGTGGTCTATTATTCAAAATTATAATAAACATATATAAAGTTTGAATCTTTACATATTAAACATGTTTGAAATGAGATAAAGTAGTTAAGTTTTGGTGTTCTATTATTCAAAATTCAAAATTATAAGAAAAAGTTAAATTTTAACATATTAAACATGTTCAAAATGAGAAAAACCACTTATGTTTCGCTGTTACATTAAATTAGAACTTCAAAATTATAAGAAACAATTTGACTCTTTACATGTTAAATATGTTCAAAATGAACAAAACTACTTAAGTTTTAGTATTATATATTATTCAAAACTCAAAATTATAAGAAAAACATAAATTTCAAATATTTAAATGTTAAAAATATTTAAAATGAGCAAAATTGCCTATGTTTTGAAGTTAAGTTATTCAAAATTCAAAATTATAAGAAATACGCATAAATTTTGAATCTTTACATGTTAAACATGTTTGAAATCATAAAAATCGCTTAAGTTTTGGTCTTATGTTATCAAAAATACAAAATTATAATAAACATGCATAAAGTTTGAATTTTTAAATGTTAAACATTTTTGAAATAAGCATAACTACTTAAGTTTTGGTGTTGCGTTATTCAAAATTCAAAATTATAAGAAATACACAAAGTTTGAATCTTTCCATATTAAACATATTTGAAATGAAAAAAACTGCTTAAGTTTTGTTGTTACATTATTCAAATACACATAAATTTTGAATCTTTACATGTTAAACATGCTGAAAACAAGAAAAACTACTTAAGTTTTGGTGTTACATTATTCAAATTTCAAAATTATAGGAAACATGCATAAAGTTTGAATATTTACATATTAAACATGTTTGAAATGAACAAAACCACTTAATATTTGGTGTTACATTATTCAAAATTCAAAATGATAAGAAACGTACATAAAATTTGAATCTTTACATGTTAAACATGTTTGAAATGAGCAAAATTGCTTAAGTTTTGGTGTTAACTTAATCAAAATTCGAAATTATAAGAAAGACACATAAGTTTTGAAAATTTACATGTTAAACATGTTCAAAATGAGCAAAACTACATAAGTTTTCGTGTTCCATTATTCAAAATTATAAGAAACAGTTTGAATCTTTACATGTTAAACATGTTCAAAGCATACAAACCCCCTTAAGTTTTGGTATTACATTAAATTCAAAATTCAAAATTTTAAGAAATAATTTGAATCTTTACATATTCAACATGTTTAAAAAGAGCAAAATCGCTTAAGTTTTGGTGTTAAGTTATTCAAATTCAAAATTATAAGAAATGCACACAAATTTTGAATATTTACATGTTAAACATGTTCAAAATGAGAATAACCACTTAAGTTTTGATGTTACATTATTCCGAATTCAAAATTATAAAAAATATACATAAATTTTGAATTTTTACATGTTAAACATGTTGGAAATGATCAAAATCATTTAAGTTTTGGTGTTACATTACTCAAAATTTAAATTATCAAAAATGCACATATAGTTTAAATCTTTACATGTTAAACATGTTCAAAACACTTGAGTAAAACCACTTAAGTTTCGGTGTTGCATTATTTAAATTTTAAAATTATAAGAAATGTGCATAAAGTTTGAATCTTTACATGTTAAACATGTTTAAAATGAGCAAAAAATCTTGAGTTTTGGTGTTACATTATTCAAAATAAAAAATTATAAGAAATGTGCATAAAGTTTGAATTTTTAGATGTTAAATATGTTTCAAATGAGCATAACTACTTAATTTTAGTGTTACATTATTCAAATTTCAAAATTATAAGAAAAATACATATATTTTGAATCTTTACATGTTAAATATTTTCAAAACAAACAAAACCACTCATGTTTTGGGGTTACATTATTCAAAATTCAAAACTATAATAAACATGCATAAAATTTGATTCTTTACATGTTAAGGATGTTCAAAACGAGCAAAACAACTCATGTTTTAGTATTACGTTATTTAAAATTATAATAAATACTCAAAAAGTTTGAATGTTTACATGTCAAACATGTTCAAAATGAGAAAAATCATTTAAGTTGCAGTGTTATATTATTCAAAATTAAAAATGATAAGAAACGTGCTTAAAATTTGAATCTTTACATGTTAAACATGTTTGAAATGAGTAAAACTGCTTAAATTTTAGTGTTATATTATTCAAAATTCAAAACTATAAGAAACGTGCATAAAGTTTGAATTTTTACATGTTAAACATGTTCAAAATGAGCAAAACCACTTAAGTTTGGGTAATTCATTACTTGAAATTCAATATTATAAGAAATGTGCATAAAGTTTGAATCGTTACATGTTAAACATGTTCAAACAAGCAAAACTACTTAAGTTTTGGTGTTACATTATTCGAAATTATAAGAAACACACATAAAGATGGAATCTTTACATGTTAAACATGTTTGAAAGAAGCAAAACCGTTTATGTTTTGGTGTTATGTTATTTAAAATTCAAAATTTTAAGCTTAAATTTTTTATTTTCACATGTCAAACATGTTTGAAATGAGCAAAATTGGTTAAGTTTTGGTGTTACATTATTCAAAATTATAAGAAACAATTTAAATCTTTACATATTAAACATGTTCAAAATGAGCAAAATTGCTTACTTTTTGGTGTTATATTATTCAAAATTGAAAATTATAATAAATAGTTTGAATCTTTACATGTTTTAGTTAAGGTAAAAATAGGTTTTGAAGGGACCTCGAAACCCTGAACAAAAGGAGTAAGATAAAATAGTAACGTCCACAGGCAAGCCTAAAGCCTACTTCATCGAAGCAACAAAACCAAGATACAAAGACCTGAAGCTAACAAACAAACAACCAAAGATAGACCCCAGGTTTTATAGAGACCTGGAAACTCCATAGTAAAAGTTCAAAAAACTAGGTACCAAGACCAGAAAACACAACCAACTAGTAGAACCAACTAAAAGAACCAGGAACTATTCTTCTAGTTCCAATATCATCTTCACTGATTCCTTACCTTTCACAACAGTGTCCTGGATGGCAGCAGTCACTTGCATAGATCCCTCTTGCATTGCTTTCTTTCTTGAGCTTTGTCTAGTTCTCTTGCTAGGTCCCTCCAAAGTTTTGATTTCCTCATTTGCTCTTTTTCCAATGTTTACAGCAACAGCACAAATGCTAGAGGTTACCTCCTCCATCTTTATTCTGCTTTCCTTTATGAGTTCCCTTAGGTTGTTCTCATAATCTTTGAGTTTTATGGGAATATCCCTCATCTGCTTTTCCATGTTATTGATTTTGTTCCAAACTGCCTCCTGTTTACCCTCCATTATTTCCATTTTCCTATTGATTTCCATTATCTCCTTATACGTCCATAAATCGAATTGAAGAGTAGCATCAGCTTTACAATTGGCCAATCTAGTAGGTTCGTCATTATGCCTTTTGTCACTCCAATCTTTTGTGTTCTTTTTAGTACTGCTTCCAACTTCTTCAATATAGTCCTCTGTTTCCATTCGTTTCTGTTCCTTTGTTTTAGCAGGGCTTACATTTTTGTTACTTACTTCCTTTACTTGATCTCCCATTTCCAATATTTGGTTAGCAACCTGAACTAGATTTTCCTTTTCATTAATCGGATCAGGGTCCACAGCAGGATCATCTAGATCTTTATCAATTTCCTCAAACACTTGCTGGTTTTCCTCAGACTCATGGTTGTTGTTTTCAGACTTTTCCTCTATAATGACTCCTTTCTCATTCTTATCTTGCAGTTCTTCTTCCTCACTAAAACTTGAATGCCCACTTTTTGTTCCTCCTTCTTCCTCCAGACTCTCCTCCCCAGTGTTTTCAAAACTTTCCCACTCTGTTTCCTCATCAGCAGTCTGGTTATTGAAGCTTGGGAGTTTGAATTTAGCTTTTTCATTCCCTTTTACTATTTCTTTCTTATTACTCCGTAGGTCCTTGTATTTTCCCAAATAAGAATTCTTTACAATGGCCTTATTCTTGCAATGCCCTTTAATTATAGGAATTAATCCCTCATGTAGGATGGGACGAGATTCCTTTTTCCTATGAGCGAACAGACTTTGGAGCAAGGAAAAATGCAGATAAAAAGGAAAGGAGATTCGTACTTTGTGTCTGAAGTGATTGACAAATACAAAGTGAAATTTGTGGACTCTTTTCCTTCTTCCATCAAGTATGAAGTACTCGTGGATGCAACATAAGATGTCCCTCCAGATGCCCTTAATCTGCTCCAATTCAAAAAAATCTCCACTTTTTTCCAGTTGCTGCTCCTCAGCATTCGTTTTAGGGAATTTGCAAAAAGCCTCATTGGAAATGCTTGTCTGCTTTGAAAATTTTATTCCCTCCATTGGAAGCCCCATCACCTCTGCTATGAATTTCTCAGTGAGCTTCACCATAATGCCATGCAAGGTAACCCTATCATCAGTCTAGTTTTTGAAAAAAGTTGTTGTAATATGGGGTTTTGAGCCATGAAGCCGTTCCATGTAACTCACAACCTTTCCTCTCTGTAGGATCTTCTAGACATCTTTTGCTTTCCACTCTTCACAATATTTGGGTTCCTGCTTCCTTGGTTCTCCTTTCCTATTACGAGCCATACAAATCTCCTTTGACACCTGAACCCTGTAAGCTAAACAATGAACCCGACTATTACCAATTTGGAACAGAACTCACCTATATTTTAGCATGTTTTGAATCCTCCTCGTGTACTCTAGAACATTTATGTTTAATGAGTGTATATCTTCCTCCGTGGATCCACTCCCCCAAATCATTAGTTTTTTATTCCAATCTGATCTCTCCCTCCTTTGAATCTTTACATGTTAAACATGTTTGAAATGATCAAAACCACTTAACTTTTTGTGTCATGTTATTCAAAATTCAAAGTTATAAGAAAGACACATAAAATTTGAATATTTATATGTTAAATGTGTTTGAAACAGGCAAAATCTCTTATGTTTTTGTGTTACATTATTCAAAATTATAAGTAATGCACATAAATTTTAAATCTTTATATGTTAAACATGTTCAAAACAAGAAAAATCACTTAAGTTTTGGTGTTACAGTATTCAAAATTCAAAATTATAAGAAATGTAAATAAAATTTGAATCTTTACATGTTAAACATGTTTGAAACGAGCAAATCTACTTATGTTTTGGTGTTATGTTATCAAAATTCAAAATTTTAATAAACATACATAAAGTTTTAATCTTAACATGTTAAACATGTTCAAAACAAGTAAATTTGCTTATGTTTTGGTGTTACAATTATTCAAAACTCAAAATTATAAGAAATGTGTATAAAGTTCAACTTTTTACATGTAAAACATGTTCGAAATGAGCAAAATCACTTAAAATTTGGTGCTAGGTTATTCAAAATTCAAAATTATAAGAAACATGCATAAAGTGACTCTTTACATGTTAAACATGTTTAAAATGAGCAAAATTGTTTAAGTTTTAGTCTTACATTATTCAAAACTCAAAATAATAAGAAACGTGTATAAAATTTAAATCTTTACATGTTAAACATGTTTGAAAAGAGCATAACTGATTATGTTTTAGTGTTATATTATTCAAAGTTCAAAGTTATAAGAAATGCACATAAAGTTTGAATCTTTCGATATTAAACATGTTTGAAATGAGTAAAACTACTTGAGTTTTGATGTTACATTATTCAAAATTTGAAATTATAAAAAACTTGCATAAAATTTAAATCTTTACATATTAAACCTGTTCAAAATGAGTAGAATCGATTATATTTTAGTATTGCATTATTCAAAATTAAAAATTATAGGAAACGTGCATAAATTTTGAATCTCTACATGTTAAACATGTTAGAAATGATTGAAACCACTTATGTTTTGGTGTTATGTTATTCAAAATTCAAGATTATAAGAGGACACATAATGTCTTGGTTCATTATTTCAAAATATGATAGAGATTAAGAAAGCTCCATTCTATTTTGATTTATCATCCATGTCTCTTCTTTCTTAATTTCAACAAGCTCCCTCCAAGAGAGATAAACCACCACCAAAACCAAAATTCACAAATAAACACAACTCCAAATCCTTAACTAAGTTTTGGCTAAGTTGCATATTTAAAACTCAAAACCCTAATTTTTTATTTTATTTATTTTTTGTTTTTCTTCCTAACACCCCGCAAGGGATGACAAGACATTAATTACTAGCTCTTGACATCTCTAGAATACTATGACAACCATTGATAGTTGAAGTTCCACTAGAAAGAAATTAAATTGAGTAACGACTAATACACACATAAATATAAGTGTCAACCCAAGGCCAACAGTGTTGATCATAACTGAAAATCACTAAACAATACTAACCAATACTAATAACCACTAACTACCACAACCCAACTAATATCATAAAAATATATCTAGCAAGACTCTAAAATTACATATACACCATGTATCAATCTATTGTATACTCATACTAAGTGCTCAATGTCATTCCAAGGTGAACATGCCATGTGAAAAATGCACTATTCTAATATTAATTCCAATGAGAAAACAATACACTACAATACCTTGAATGTTAGACCATGCTGAATCAAAGTCCCACACTAAGTAATACTATCAAACTGTGCTATACTGATCAATATCATAAGGTGCCAACTAAAACACAAATATACTTTGAAATGAGCAAGTGAGAACAAAGTTCATCCCAATATAAGTCATGTTATTATTTGCATCTGTCACTAACCAACTGAAGCACACATTCATGAAAGCAAAAGTAACTATCTAATGTCTAAATCATTCTAAGAGAAGAATAGTGAGGACCAATCATTATGAGGGTACACTATTAGGATAGGTATCCATTCATGGCAATATCATTTAGAACTAACTAAACAATACTGAACCATATTAGACCATGCTGAAATAACCAATCAAGGTGTGCTAAAATAACAAGTACTCACTACATACCATATCATTTACTTAGGCCTCCTATCATCAATATAGAATTATACCACTATTGAAATGACTAAGAAACATTATGATCTATCATATAAAATATTTAGACATCCCAAAATATTCATAACCCCATGTAAGGACCAAAACACACACACACACACACACACACACACACACACACACACACACACACACACACACACACACACACACACACACACACACACACACACAACCATCATGTCTAGTGGGGTGAACTAGCATGATCAGTTCTCATCATGACCCATTAGCTATATTCTAAGCTATTTATTCTCCCCCATATCATGCCATAGGCATACTAGTTATACATATATACACATATGAAACCAATACCAATAATCATAAAAAAAAATACAAGAGAATCAACTGATCATGTAAGGTCAAAACCAATAAAAGTGAGACTAAGTAGTCTCAAAGGAAAAATATAAACACATAAATTCAAAATAATTTTCAATAACAATGTCCATGATTGGCCATTTGAAAAAAAATTTGAAGACAATAAAATAAAATGTTGGTTTCTAATCAACTTGAAAAATGAAATCCAATCAAATATAAATGATTTTGGCAAAATATAAGTGAAAATAAATCACATCATGAACACTATGTGACTTCTACAAGGCATTGAATGTCACCTAAGGGGAGAAGGTATAAGGTAAGAGGGCATCAGGTGGTCCACTAGCCTTAACAAAGAATTAAACTACATCATCAAGAATAGTGGATTGGTCCACCTACCATTACCAAGAAAAAATAATCCACTAGCCATCTAGAGAATCAAACTACATCATCAACTAGGGTATGGTCCATCATAATAAGAAGTTGATATAAATAATAACTCCAAACATAACATATTAGTTCTATAAAAGTACTAAGGTAATCATATTAACTCACATCCCTGGCTATCATGTAATCATATTATCAAATAGAATTTTTTATAGAGATTAATGATTTCAAACATATCAAAAAAGAAATTTCATTGATCCAATCGATGCCATAATGTCATCCCAGATGATATTTTCAACATATATCTATAACTCTATTTAAAATCTCATGAGGAATATTTGAGTCTCTCCATGTATAGTAATACAATGTCCCAAGGTAACACGTAGAAATTTTGTCTGTTATCCATCATTAACCATCATTAAATGAACTAAATAAAAACCCATATCATAGTAAAGTGCTACTAAAAATAAAATATCCAATGACATTTGACCATAACTATCCACCATGTCAACCCTTGATAAAGGATAACAATAACTACCAACTCTCACACATGGAATATTAGTGTCACATAAATACTAATGGAGACATATTATCTCATATCTCTAATTATAACTACTCTTAAGTAACATATCTCAAAGTAAATATCATTATCAAACATAGTTCCTTGAAGTTCTACTGAGTGAAAATTGTATGTATGTTTGAGTGCACACCACTAGAAACTGTTATCTATTGAACATACAAGAAATATCGATATTTATAAATAATAATCACTAAGATAAACATGTATCAATTAAACTAATAATTAATCCATAATCCAAATGACCAAACTTTCACCATTCTCAACTAGGGTGTGATAAGATGAAGAAAATAGGGTTTTACAGGTCCTGATGCATGCATCGAATATGGTATCACATGCTACTATATTTTGTATATGTTAGCATAACACAAAATATTTAAAGTATGAAATGGACAATGCGAAAGATAAGGTCATCTAAAATGGGTCATCATTCATAAAATTTGGAGAATCACAACCAATGCTAATTATATGCTATAGGCAACTAGCATATGTATATACTACCAAATCAAGGTCTACCTGTATCATAAGCTTTTGAAAAAAGGGGAGGAGTTTCCATTTAGGGTTACTATTACCTAAAGCTTCAAAATAAATTCTCTTATTTTAATTCCATTAACATTCATAGGACACCTATCACTATAAAAAAATATAGACTACTCTTAAACACATATTCCTTTATTTATATAAATGTGTAATATTCCTATCATTACCACCTTTATTTTAACACCATAAGACTATTTATGATTTTAAAATTGGTTAAGTTATATAAATCCAAGCTTGGATCTAATAAGAAATAATTTCAACATATTTACTATAAATTCATGATTCATCTATGTAATACACATGTAGGAAGAATGTTGTAAATCTCATTAGTTTAATTCTACATACAATCAATCACTATAATTATTAAATGTATATAAAATTTCTTCACCACTAAATAACATTATTATCACCAAACCACTTAGGATATATCATATTTTTATACCTATAATAAATAATATATCATCTTATTATTCAATAAATATACTTAAAATCAAGTCAATGAAAGGTAAAAATAACAACTCTAACCTTAACATCTAGGGGAATTAGTAATTCTAAGCTATCATTCACATAATTAATTCTTAACTAAAGGTAAATAATGTGTTTGCATGATGAAAAATAAATTAAGATACATCAAATTAGGTTTTACATTCTTACTTATATTCAAATCATAGTATATACGAACATAATTTCTCATAGGAATATATTCAAACCTTAGCAAGAGATTACAGAAAATAAATCTTCTAGACCACCTCCACAATGGTGTCAATCAAAATACTAAAATACTAAATAAGTTTATTAAGATAAAATACCATTTAAGTACATATATAATAAATACACAATTTATATACAACATTGAAACTCAATCATAAATAAATAAATATATATTACACAGTAAATGTTATACAAAATGCTAACTTAAAATATAGATATTCCAACAAAGTTATCAATTCAAAATTCAAGAAAAATTCACCCAAACACAACCAACATGGTCACATAAGTCAATTTATGATCTCAACTCACTATGATTATAACTAAATAGAGAAATATTGTGATGATAAGTTTCACAACTTCATCATAAATACCAAACACAATCCCTATGTTCTTGGTGTTGAACCAAGGCTCTAATACCAAAATGTGATGCCCAAAATTTCACCCAAATAAAATCCATAAAAACACTACTATTTTTTTTAAATCTTGTGTGATTTTAACTTTGAATAACTACAAACACACTTGAATAAACACTTCATCCAATTAACTCAACTAAACCAATGTGCGTTTGGTTTACATACATTTAAGAATTCACATTCATAAATAAATAACTCAAAGGAGCAATTAAATCCTTAATTAATTCCACCTCAATACCAACTCTAAACTACCCATGAATGCCCTAGATAAAGAAACTACTCATGTCAAGGTAGGATCATCCACCACATGGTGTAACCAAGGTTGACTTGTTCACCTCTTAGCCAAGTCTCATTTCTATCAATTTGCCTATCACATGGTGATGGATAAAATATCCAAACTATGGAATAATTTAAGCTAACACCACTTCCAAAATATGTTATTTATATGATACCCTATGAAACCATATAACCTATTTCATAAAAAACAACACTAAAATATCTCAGTGTTCCAAGGTGATTTTAGCATATAAACTATTTTGCCTAGCCAATTCTAGAATAAAATAATTCAAAATTGAGCTAATAAAAATAGTAAAAATATCCAAAAGAGATTAATAAAAGTTATAGAGTAAATTTAAATCCAAATTAAATCACTAATAACTTTTGTTTTTGGAGAGTGAATCCATTTTCTATTTTTAACATTTCAATTTTGAAACAACCTTGCAAGTTGGACAACAAAATCAGGTATAGAAACTGTCAACTGCCTTTGGAAGAGGGCTCACCAAAAATACTAAATGATAATATAAATGAAATAAGAATATTTATATATTGATATGATTCTCAAATAAATACATTATAGCTTTTATATTCTATGTATATAAAATTAGTTAATTTTTACAACCCCATTTCTGAATTGACTTTGTAGGACCCAATTTAGAAAATTGGAAAACCAGCTTTGAACAAGGTTCAAGATGTCCTTGTTAAAAATATAAAATGATGATTTAAATCAAATATGAATGTTGATAAAAAAAATATAAAACTCAATAATACATGTTAAAACCTTCAATTTCTAAAAATTCTAAATTAGATTATAAATTAAACACTCTTTCATGAACTATCATGCAGACAAAAAATAAAATCGATAGGAAATTTTTGAATAAATTACATTTTAAATTAAGTTATTAAAAGTATCTAAAAAATTTTATTGAAATTTTAAATTTAATTTTAAATATTTAAATATACAATAAGCCTCTATCAACTTTCAAACAAATATTATGTTACTCTAACTTCTTTAGGAGGAGTGATTTCAAAGGCACTTTGAAAACTAGAAAAAGCCATCAATGACTGATTTCAACAATCGCCTCAAGAAGTGGTTTCACTAAAAATTGATTAGGTGACACAAGATGATTTAATTATAGGGATCAAATTAATTTAATATAGGGAAATATATTTCAAGACTTCATTTAATCAACTTAGCAAGCACAGTTATTCATTCAAGTCAAAACCCAATTGACTTAAGTTGGTTTATATATTTAATTAGCTTAGTTTATTGATTTTAATTTTTCATATCAATGAAGTCAATACATGTTTTAGAGTGAAAGGCTATTTTTTCAACAAAATTTTATGTCATTGGAGTTACATCACTAGATCTATAAATAAGGTAACTTGATTTTCTAAGCCTTTAAAACATCCTGGTTTTGTTTTCTGAAATTACATTCCTTTGATTCAAAAGTTTATCTTGCCAAATATAAAATCACTTTA